>CAIGRB010077380.1:10820-21783 GCA_903798255.1 Fraxinus quadrangulata
TTTCATCATATCAATTACACCATAAGTAGTCTCTTCTCCCTGTGGGACAATAACTCAATCTCATCACACTTATTACTTGCACAACGAACCCGTACACTTGCGGGATTTATTTGTTAACAAAGGAAAACTCTTGAATAACTTTTCACGAGGATAAAAACCCTCTGGGCAAACCTTGCCAAATAGATCCACTAGGAAAGATTTAATTTACAATTGGTTCAAACACAACTAAACTTTCATAGACTTTGACCACCGAACTGAAGAATTGCTTCGATTGTGCCCCTACACTTTTCAGGACTTTGGACTTCTTTTACCTTTGCGTCGATCACCAAGAACGAAACTCGTTCTTCTTCAACTGGAACTTCAGTTGCCTCTCCCGAACTTTAGAACTTTGAAGAATTATTGGTATAGAATTTGATTTATGGTGTTTGTTCTTTTGTTCTTTAATCTTGTAGTTAAATCAAGAGAATTATAGAATGTGTTTTTGATCTTCAAAAGATGTTCTCTTGTATGAAAATAGGATCAACAAACTGCAAAAGATATTTGAAAATTTTGATACTTTGATCTTATGGATGAATCAAGAAATCTTTGGATTGTGGTATTGATCTTCAATAATATCTTCTCTTGAATGAATAAAGGCTCAATCAACAATAGAGATGAAGTATGGCATGTGTATTTATAATATGGAGAGTTTGGGGATATTTGGGACTCCAAAACCTGTTGAAAATCACGACCTAGGGTTGGCTCCGATAACACGACTGTTCAAGTGGTGGACTTACGGTTAATGAGTGATCACAGGGCCACTCGAGCTCTGAGTGCACAGTTTGCGAGTGGTCTATATACCCAAAAACATGCTCAAGCACTGATTTGGAGGGTAGTGAGGTTTTGCGGTTATTTTTTTTTTTTTTCCTTGTTCCATCTTTGACTTGTTCAATACATATTCCTAACCCCCCCGACTATTTGACTCGAATTACAACTCAATAAACTATGATTTTGGACACAGAAATCACCAACTAACTTTAGACCTAACCAAATCCTTTTTGTAGCATTATTTGGGAGCTTTTTGTGAATTAACTGCTCACTTTTTAATGTAAGTATTTTGATCAATTGTCCAAATAAGTGAATCTTTAATTTTGCATGTGTTAGAATGGTGAGTATATGATTTTGTTCAAAACTAGTTATATTTAAGTTTGGAAAAGTTTGATAACTATATTTTACACGTTTATTTATGTTTTTAAATTAATTTAAAAAGTTGATTAATTGAGCGAACTCTACTCAGTTTATGTTGTATTTCCCCAAAAACATGAAAGAATCGGCAATTTCTGACGTCAAGAAAACATATAACCCTTGTTTGATGTCCATTTTTCTCAAAATCTATTTTTATCCCTTCTTTTTAATTGCACATTTTTTAATAAAATAATATTATACGTAAATCTAATTTTTTTTTTAACCACACATTCTCCATCAATCCACTATTCCAAAATGTATTCTTAGTGTAAAAATGGGAAACAGGCTCGTATAAGAAGCTGCTTACACTTGAAGTTTCATTAAAAAATTGTCTTGAAAAGCACAACTAAAATTCAGAATCAACCCAACTCTACATAAAGAGAGCTTCAAAACAACACTCCCCTGAAAGAAATCAAATAAGAAAAAAAAATTGAGAAACTTTCACAAGGAAACGAAAGTGATCTAATTACTTGTACGGACTCTGATCCTTTGCATGTTAACTTTTTTCCTCTGTCCTTCAAGCTCAGAAGCACACTTTTGTTGAACAACAAGAAATTAGTATTTATTACCTATTTCCTTGAACCTGCAGGCAAAAAAAATGAAAAAATAAAAATGACGATATGAATAATTTCGGTTCATATCAATCCTAATTATAGATATATTGTCATCGGTAAATACGTCTTTTTTACTCACCTCGAATCCAACAAGGGATCTGCAGTAATTGGTGTTAGTAAGAACAGTACTGGTTGATCCACACTCACTGTCCTTGAGGGACACTGCTGATCTATCAAGCTTGACTGACCAAGGGTAATGATATTTCTGAGCAGTCGAACCAATGTGAGACGTTGATCGTTGCATTCGGACCGCCCGGGGGACGTTCCTTCCTTCAAGAGACGGTCTGCGCCTGCTGTGGGAAAGAACAAATGAAAATTTGTTGTTGAATGTTGTTATTGACTTATTTCTATTAATGAGAAACATTGCATTTATAGAGAATTTGGATTCATCTAATTAGAACTAAACTGATACCAATAATAATCAGATTCATCTCTAATACCTGCTCGGTTGCCTCTCGAAGGATTCAACAGGGCGTTGCTTGGGCGCACTATGGGAACGCAACTTAGCCCTTGAAGACTCCGTATTGGCCATATAGTTTGGGTAAAATTGGTACTCATTGTAAAGAGATTCTGCGTATTCTGATGGAGGATAAGGAGACGGGTTTCTTGATAAATCGGGTTTGGAGAAGGCGGAGTAACACTGAGGGCTACTCTGTGCTGTGTTGAATGAGCATTCATCGAAATGACCACTACATGCTTTTGGGCTCATATCTGTTATGGTTGAGGGTGTTGATGAGATCTGTTGATGTTCAGGTTTTGTGTATGCGTTGTGCATGGAAATTCTGTGCTCATTTTTCTCGATTTGTCCATAGTTTGAATAGCTGTTTCTACCTTTTGTACTTGGCCTTGAGTCTCCAAGATCCATTTCCACTATCTTGATGTTCTCTTCAAAATCCTAAATCACACATTAATATGGTAAGCCAATTCTTGAAACAAAGTCAGCAGATAGAATTCGATAAAAGAAGCCGAAATTGACCCTTTTCTTCAATTTACATGATCAGATCTATAACTATATTGAAGATCAGGACAACAGAAAATTGTTGGAGGGATTCATACTTGATTTGAGGGCGTAAATCTACTCTCTTGTGTTGAATTTCTATGAATGAATTGCCTTTGATTGCTGAATTGTGTTGTTTCTTCAGATATTCGGATTCTTTGGGCTCGAGCTCTTTCTTGAACAGTCACCAATGCCTGCATACACCTAAGTGTAGCAGTGGCCTGTTTTCTTACCAAATGCCCTCTAACCAATGCCTGCAACTTCACTAAGCCTTTCAGTGCATTCAAAGCTTTTCTTGCCTGAAAAAGACATTACGGATTAAGCCCTAATCCCTTCTTGGTAGAGAAAGTAAATAAAATGAAATCATTGGAAAAGCAAAACACTGATTTGCAGTTGGATCCCTCGCAATGAGAAAGTTAAATTCATTCGAAGCTGAGGGGCCAAAAAAAAGAAAAAAAAATGAGTCAGGCTTTCTCACGCCTCTCACACACAAAACCGGGCTCACAAAATTCTTCATGTAATAGGAAAATTAGAGCAGTCAAATGCTATGGAATATATCGTAGGACGACGTGCAGTTGAGGTAAAAGTGTAGTATAGACTATAAAAAGACTCCACACAGTCGATTAGTAGTTGAGGAGAAAAGTATTTGAGTATGAATCAGGCTTTGTAGAGTCCAACAGCAGAAGGCTAACGGATCTGTTCCTAGACCCAAAAAATTTAAAAATTCTATGGTGTACTCATTCAATAGCAAGTAAATTGGGTAAATAATGTAGAGTTCAAGAATTACGTACCAAGTGCCCTCGAAAAATAGACTGAACCTTGATTGCAGCAGCCTCTTCAACAGCAGAGGCTCTCGCAGAGGCAGCATTCGTTAGCTGGATCATCGCTGCAGCCGCCTTGGCCGCTGCCACAGCAGCATCCGCAGCTGCTGCCGTGGCCACCGCTACAGCCAAGGCATGCTTTGTGGGATCACTCTCCAACTCCAATGCCGCTGATTGTGCAGGTGGTGTGGCAGTAACACTCTCTCCAGAATTCGATTCCTGCTGCCCCAGTGCGGCAGCGGATGATGACCGGCGAAAACTCCATCTCCTCTTCTCTTTCGGGGTCGTTGGCAGGATCGTGATCGGAGTTGTTAAAGGCTGCTGATTGGAATTTCCAGCAGAAATCTGTAGATTATTTTCATTGTTCTTCTCTTTTTCTCTGTCTTTCTTTCCTGTCATGAAATTTCTTATCCACTTGCTCGTCTTCCCCATTTCCTTTCACTGTTTCCTATACTTTCATGTAAGATTAGATCCAAGAAAAGGGATCAGAAAACGAAAGAAAGCAACAAATGAGAAGGGATTTTCTTCAGCTTCTCTCCTGTTCCGTCTTTATCTAATTATCTTCTACACATGATCGGTAGCTTTCGAAATAATTAAGGTCTTTATTATTGGATCAGAACATTTTTCACTGTTTTATTAATTGTATGTTCTTTACACTGATATAGTTGAATATATGGAGCGTTGGAGAGGAAAGAGAGAAGAAATTCCCACTTGAAACTCTCTATCAAATAATATTGGTATTGATTCTTAACCTATCGGAGAAGGCTAGCAGGCATATGTTTGGCTAAACTTGTTTGAAAGTAACTTCCAAGTAAATTCTTGTTTTGAACGTGATACCTAAAAATAAAAAATTAATAATTTTGAGGTTGAGATTTTTTAGTAAGAAATTGAGTGGTGAAAAAGATTTTACTGGTAAATACAAGGCTGCTGTTGGGATTATCAGATGCCGTGTTAAATTGGGTGGAGGAAGATGCCAAATACCTTGTAAAATAACTCTTTGTCAGGAAGGTAGGATCTTCTCCTATATTAATATAGCGGGGCCTATTTTGATCATGGGCTCAAATAAATCTCTCTCTCTCTCTCTCTCTCTTTTTAGAGGAAATTAGGCCAAATACTCTAAAAATGTGAAAAACTAGATTAATACATTAAAATAAATTAAACCGCACATAACCGTAATTAATATGCTTAACTTTTGTTTTCGTCATAGCTCCATATCAATTCATATTCAATCACCGAAGCCCTTGTGTTACCCATAATTTCACCTTAATTGAAAACAGTACAATGGCCGATAAGGACATTCAAGAGCCCAATATTGAAAGCAAAGACGAGGTGGAGAAGGGATTAGAAAAATCAAATATTCTGCTGTCATTGCCACCAGAAAAGCCATTGTCGAGGAACTATTACGGTAGCAGATGCGTAAGGTGTGTGTGGGACGTTTATTACGAGGAGCTCGAAGAATACAACAAGCTTTACAACACCAATTCCAAGCCTTGATGAAGCTAAATTATTGATTGGTTGGTACATGCAAATTATTTGTTGATTTGATGTATTGATTAGATTATTTATCAATTGGAATGAAAATTGATTTGAAGCACAGACAATAAAAATGAGATTTACGATATTTAATTATGGGTTCTTCACATTCAAAAGTAGATGAATATTATACTTATAATGCTAGAAAAGTACAATTTCATAAATCCAAATACATCATTGTTGATTAATAAATTTATGTCCAGTTCTTCAGCTATTTACTTGCACATCTGATGTTCCTATGACGGGTACTTGGACTTTATGTTCATCTCTCGAGTGCTTGCATTAGTCAAATATCTTATTAGTATTTTGTTCTGAGAATTATGTAAATAGATTTGCTCCAAATCAAGTCTTTTTAATAATCAAGTTTATAACCATAAGAAAACAAAGTTGCAGCTTCTGTTTCTCTTAAGAAGACCCTTGGTTAGAGTAAAGCCCAAAAAACATAATAATTGAAAGTTCATAGTATGAGCTAAATTCCGCGTATAACCCATTAGGAGGGCAGTAGGAAGAAATGACAATACTTGCTCTCGTCTTCAATGTGGTGGTGATATCTTCATCTCTTTTTCCAGTGTTCAAGTTGGAACTAGATTGAGATGATTATATTCTATCCTGTATAAAGTATATGGTCAAGTAGTTCTGGATTGTGTGCGATTTGCTGGATTATTTGAAAAGGAAAAACAAGTTTTATGTTCCTATTGAGGTATTGTCGACTATTTTGAGACAGTATACCGTAAAGCACTTGACGCAACTTCAAAACATTGCGAAGAAGATAAGAGTGAAGACACAACCGGAGATTAATGATTTAACTTGTTGCTTGTTCTATGCGCAAGTGTACTCTTGTTGAAGATGTGATTAAGCAAGGACATCTAAATGCCATTAGAAAGTATTCAATAATAGATGATTTGAATAGAACTCACAAGATATGTCACTTTTTTTTTAGTCTCCTACTCTATGTATCAAGAACATAAAATAGACTCACCAAGAATCAATATCATAAATTAAAAGGAGGAATTGGAAAGAAACTATAAAAAGTGTTTGTTACTTTTTTAAGTGTTTGTCACTTTTTTTAGTGTTGTCACTTTTTTTTTTAATTTTTTTTAATTTTTATCACTTTTTTAAGTGTTTCACTTTTTTTTATGTTACTTTTTCTATTTTATGTCTTTTTATGTTTTAAATTTCTGCCACTTTTTTGAGAGACAAATATCACTTTTTAAAGTGTTCACATTTTTTTGGTTCCTTTTTTATTGTTTGTTACTTTCATTACAAAAAAAGTGACCCTTCTCTCTCTCTCTCTCGCTCTCTCTCTCTCTCTGGTGTAAGGAAAAGTTAGGGTTCGTTCTCTTTACTATTTTCAAGTCGTTTTCTTTTTTTTGATTTTTCAGAACAGTGAAAACGCATTCTCTTTCCTATTTTCGAAAATGCATTTTTGAAAATAAGTTAAAAATTTATAAAGAAAATCCAAAACGACAAATTTATCGTTTTTGGTGTTTTCAGTTATAATCAAGTCAAAATTTTCAAAATGCGTTTTGAATGTTTTCAAAATACCAAAAAGAACACATTTTCAACAATCTCAAAATGGACACTCAAAACACAAAATCAAAAATAAATTCAAAATACAAAATACAAAACTGAAATACAAAGAGATCATCCCCTTATTGATTGAAGGAGTGTTGAGTTGTGACAAGTTATATGGTTGTGACATGGAGCCACTCAAATTCGGTAAGTGAATCCAGCTCGAAATCATCCTAAGTAAATCAAAGACATCACTTTTTTTTAAGTGTTTGTCACTTTTTTGATTTATGTCACTTTATTGGACCGATTCCAAGATTTTAATTGATATTTTGTTACTTTTTTGAGTGTCATTGTTTTAAATTTTTGTCACGTTTTTTTAGTTTGTCACCTTTTTTAATTGTACGTCACTTTTTAACTTAAAAAAGTGACACTTACCTTTACATGATATTTTTTACTTCCAAAATATTTTTCATTTGATTTCAAAAGACCCATAATTTTAGAGGTATTTTTGTAAGTTACCCCTATATTTATCTTCTTTTTCATTTTGTATTTTTTTTTTATTGCTTTTGATCTATAGCCATGATTAATTTTGAGTCACCCATATTTTTTATGTCAATTCTTTATTATAGTTGTATCAAATTCCATCAATTGTTGAATAAAATTCCGATGAAAGTCGTAGTGTTAGGTGTGGAAGAAGATTGCAACAATACACAAAATAAAGAATGCCAGAAATTGTTCATTGTGTTCGGTCTAACTTACATCCCCTGAGCTCCACAATATATGGATGCTCGTCTGTACAAAATCATCAACTAGTCTCAAGAATGTACGAAAAGGTCACACAGATCTCTTAATCAACAAGAACCTTGAACCAAGCCTCACAACTTTCTCTCTATTTGTTTATTCTCTCAACCCTATGATCAATATGATCTACTCTAATCGACACACATCGATTACAAGAACACAAAGTTCTAATGGCGAAGAAGATGATTCACCACAAAAAAAAACCCTAAGTACAAAGTGAACCAAGAGAAGAAAAAAGACAGTCGTAAACCAAATACACTCTTGCCCTAACAACAGAAAAACACACACACACACATATAATGAAGGGAGCTGATTAAGTCACTTGAATAAAGGTGCATTCCACCATAAGTTGTAAAACAAGAAGCACGACTTTAAGAGGAAAAATCTCGTGTCTTCTGATTAGTGTAGTTTATATACTTATTTGTGACCCTAAATCATGTTATTTTAATGTTTTTTTATTAAATTCTACATAATTTATGTTATAATGTATTTTGTAGATAAAATTTAATATTTAATGAAGAATTAGTGGAAAAGAATGCAAAAGTGGTAAAAAATGACAAAATTTCAAGATGAAACATTGGAGAGAAATATTATATTAAAGAAAAAAGACACGCACAAAAACAGAAAAGAAAAATAGACGGAAAAACGGCGATATAGCAAGAAAGAAGAAAGATGAAAAGAAGAGAAAAAAGAAAGAAGAAAGGAAGAGAAAATGAAAAATAGAAAAGAGAAAGAAGTAAAAGAAGAGAGAGAAAGAGAGAGGAAAAGTCAAACAGGGAAGGAAGAAAGAAAAACGGCAAAAAGAAAAGAAAAATAAGGAAATTGTAAACACAAAAAAATTTCACGTTTCGTCAATTTTTGGTGATATCTTTTCACTTTTGCGCATTTTTATTTTTACAATATGAATAACTAATTT
Organism: Fraxinus quadrangulata; assembly: GCA_903798255.1. Lineage (NCBI taxonomy): Eukaryota > Viridiplantae > Streptophyta > Magnoliopsida > Lamiales > Oleaceae > Fraxinus > Fraxinus quadrangulata. The sequence goes on from CAIGRB010077380.1 coordinate 19,239, forward strand.
TTTATTAGGGAAAATAATGTATTCGACTTGTGATCTTTTATTTTTTTTATTCAAGATTTCTGTAATTTATTTATTTTTGTGTTGATTTTATTATGAATTTAATGCATTAAATTATCTGATCAATAATTGAATGATTTTGTGAATCCTTTACGGATCGAGAGGTGAGTTTAGGGTTTAGATCAAATAGTAAAATTTGATAAATTGACATAACGTGTAGAGATACTTATGTTAATTATTGCGGTCATAATTGAATTCTTAGATCTAGTGTTTCATTTAACTAAAGTTGATTCACATAGAGATATAAAATTGAATTATATAAATAGGCTCAATGAGAACTCGAGATGAGTAAATTGAATACAATAGAAGAATTCGACCAAACACTACATTAGGTTATGAATCTTGAATTAAAAATAAAGGTGATCAATATATGAAATTGTTATACCCTAACATTCATCACATATTTGAATTTTCAATTATCCATTGTTTGCAATTTTTTTTTATATTTTCAATTAGTCAAAAATAGTTATGAAAAGTCATCATAATTATTTACTTGATTTTATCAAATATGAGTTAGAAAAATCTAATTAAGGTTTAAAGTAGTTCTCGTGGGAACGATAATTCGGACTCAAATGTCCACTATATTACTTATTACGATATCGTACACTTGCGATATAAAAAATGCAACAAGGTTTTGGCACCGCTACCGGGGACAATTTACTTTAGTCTTAGTTTATTTTATTTTTAACTGTTATTTGATTTGATTTTACTTTCTTTTATTAAAAAAATGAACAAAAACGAAAAAAAAAGTGTTCGTTGTATGCTCCGTATCCAAGGCGACGATCTTAAATCGTTTGACTCGAAAATAGAATGCACTTTCAGACGAAAACGCGATGAACAAAAATAAAAACATCAAATGGCTGACGATCAACCTATTCCTATTCAGCCAATTGGACAAGTGGCATTAAGAATAGTGGGCACCACCGGATCAACAGCAGGGCGAGGGAAAATAAACGAAGAAGACTTGCCCGTTTCTATGTTCTTAATGCCAATAGCCACTCCTGCAGGTTTCAGTATTGTGTATCCAAATTTCGGGGTAAATATTTTTCAGATAAGGGCGGAGTGGATTAATTTGATGAGCAACACTCTCCAATTCTACGGGTTGCCTCATGAAAATCCGTACACACATATCTCCAAATTTCTCAGAAGTTGTCAGAACTTTCACGCTCCGAGGGTTAATGAAGATGCTATTAAGTTGCGATTATTTCCATATATACTGAGAGATGCTACATTGGAGTGGTTAAATACTGAACCTCATGGAAGTATTACTACATGGGAAGAACTTATCAGAAAATTCTGCAACAAATTCTTCCCACCTAGAAAAGTCGTTAAAATTAGATTGGAAATTCAAATTTTCCAATAGAAAGATGGAGAGAGAGCTATCACGAGGCATGAAACAGATTCAAAGAGCTGATGTGAAAGTGTCCAAATCATGGAATCACAATAGGAAATCAAGTATAGTACTTCTACACTGGACACTCACCACTGTCAAAATCTCAGGTGGATTCCTCTGCCGGTGGATTGATCATAGGAAAATCGGTACAACAAACCATGGATTTATTTGAATTAATTGCCACTACACATTAAATATTTTCATTAGAAAGAGTGGTACCACCGAGAGTATCTGGGATGTATGAATTAGATAGCATTGCATCTACCAACGCACAGATAGCAGCATTGACAAAGCATGTAGAGCTATTTGTGAAATCACAAACGAGAGGAGTACATGCAGTGATGAGTGGTCCATTATGCGCCAACTATGGAACTAACCATTTAACAGAAAACTGTATGTCTATGGGCTTTCCTGAGGAACAAGTCAACTTCATTCAAAATGAGTCCAGTCCAACAATTTTAACCCATATTCACAAACATATAATCCAGGATGGAGACAACACCCAAACTTTAGATGGTTAGATAATCAATAAGAAAATTGTTTAAATAATGCCCAGTATGAGAAAAAATCAAGTTTGGGGGAGATGTTTAATCAATACATATAGAAAACAGACAAAGTATTCCAACAGATTGATTCTAATTTTCAAAATCAGCAAGCATCTATCAAGAAGTTGGAGACACGGATTGGTCAGATAGCTCACCAACTTGCAAAACGCCCACAAGGGCATTGCCAAGCAATACAATGACAAATCCAAAAGAGCAAGTGATGGCAATAAGAGTAGTGGAAAACGATCCACACATGGCTCCTATAAAAGTTAAAGCATATGTACCTCCACTTCCATTCCCCCAAAAACTTCGAAAGAAATCAATAGAGGAAAATATTCATGCTATAACTACAAAAAGTGGGGTACAATTACCAGAAATTACTGTGAAATGACCTGAAAGAAAAGATGACCAGGAAGATGTTGATGAAACTATAGTAGAGGAAAAATTTGCACTCGCCTCAATTGAAAATGAAGAAAGTATAGAAGCATCAACTGACAAGGCACCAAGTTCAATTAAGGCTTACGTGCCTCCAATTCATTTTCCTAAAATG
>CAIGRB010077380.1:36597-48617 GCA_903798255.1 Fraxinus quadrangulata
TATTATTTTTTTAATTTTTTTTTGGAAAATAAAAATACAAAAAGTTAGGGGGAGAAAAGAAAATATTAATACAAAATGAGCTTTTATTTAAAAATCCTAATGTGCTTTAAATGGTTTGACTTTCATGAGTAGAGGAATACACTTATTGACAGTGATATTTAGCATGTCATTTCTCACAAAATTAAGGTTTGAGGTTCTGCTTACAACAAATTAGTGACACTTTACACATATGCGTCACTTATACAATTTACTCCATACTTACCTTGAGTCAAGTGTATGGGAATGCTTACTATACATTGACTATTATTTTGTTTGCTAACGACTGCATTTTTGAGTGATTATATGTTAGTGTTAAAAAGCTTTTTTTAAATTGAAATTGAATTCATTAATATTTACATTTTATGTTTGAGGGGTTGTTAGGGGAGAGATATAGATACATTTGCCTGCTGTACTCATAAAAACGTTGAGAATTTGCAGTAAGGGGGAGATTGTGTGATATTTCTTGGTCCCTTGTCATTTTGTGACAAAAAAAGGGAGTAAATATTTTAATCGAGTAGATATTCTTGCCTTAGCAGGATGTATATTTATTTATCTATTTGATGCATCTATAACTTTTGATTTTGATTTGATTATTTCAGCTATGCTAAATTAAGTTTGATATTTTAGTAGTATCGATGTGTCTTTGTGGTATGTTGGGTTGCATTGTTACTACGTCTTGATTTAGCATGCATATTAAAACTGAACAAGTCTAATTGATTCATAAATGGCCTAAATTATATAAACTGCTTGAACTATTTTATTATACTGTTTTCCACATATTTTACACTGGGTGTTAAGTTATTTGTTTCAGGAAACAAGTGCTGATCAAACTGCAGAATTGTTCAAGTCAGTCAGTCAGTCATAGATTTTGAGTCTATACTTTATTTTTGATTACTGCCTTGACTTAGTTAGTAGTTTTGTCACAGAATGTCAAATGGGAGTTTGTTAAGTTTTAGATGTTTTGTAATTGGTAATTCTGTAATCAAAAGAACTGAATTATACTATGTTTAAAAAGTCAAGGAGTAATATGCAAATAGTTGAAAATAAGGTTATTAGGTTTAGGGTTCGAGAATGGCAAAAGGAGGAAAAATTGCCCGAATTTTCACTAGACTGTATCAAGGTTTGGCTCGATCTACAAAAGCAGAAACATCGTCGCTGGACTATCGCCCCTCCTTCGCTCGAGTGACATGCCGTTGCTCGACCGTCGCTGAGCCCTCACTCAAGCGACGTGGTTATCTGAAAAATTTTTATTTCGCGATTTAAAGGCTTTTTACTTGGCTCATTCGTTTCCTAACCAACATATGTATACCAAAACACATCTGTACGAAAAGTTATAAGGTTGAACATTGAGAGAACTTCATCTATGAGAGAATTCATATATTTTATCTTTCAACTTTCATCCTGTGAGATTGTTTTGGTGAGAAAAACATCGTCCACATAATCCAAATACCAAACTTGTCTTTCCTCTACATCTGTCAGAGTTCTGAAGATCGAGAGAAGTTGACTGGAGTTCCAGTGTGTGAAGAACAAGGTGTTATTCGTTGAGTCACGGGAGATAGACGATTCCGCAAGGCTACAAGTGCTGTAGGGTAGCAAATTCCAGGAGAGATTTGAAGATTGCAGCTAAGGATTGGTGCAGGGGAGCACAGTTTCCAGGAAAGCTGTAAGAACTTCAGTCCAGAGATCAGATAGTATGTATCGTCGTCTAGTCTGGTAGACTGTAAGTGTTTGAATCGTTCATAGTGGATTGACTGACAAAGTGCCCAAAGTTTTTCCCAGTTGCATTTCTTCGTGATCATACCGTGTATTGATTTACTGCTTTATTCATTATTTATATAAATTGCAGCATTCAAACATAAGATTAATCTGACGTAATTGTTTAACCATCTAGAGATAACAATTGGTGACTTATTGCTAATTTGTTATAATATTTTAATTCCGCATAATATACCTATTTACCCTTCTCTAGGTATTGTTAGGGTGGAACTACAAGTTTTTCAATACGGAAGTGGGTGGTTTGGTGTTTGATCAATAGATCTTTCTGTGTTTTGATCTTAGGTTGAATATAGAATGTTATTGCTCAATCAACACTATTTGTTGGATGAATTTATGAATCAAAAAAGAAGGGGTTGAATCAAGAGAACTTTGAATGTGTTGTTTAATCTTTAATAATGTGTTATCTATAATGAAAGAATAATTCAACACACTTTGGGATGTTCATGGGATTGGATATATATAGTGGATGGTGTTTGGGATGAAAGGGAAATCAAGTGTTTAAAGCAAAATAAGAAATTTGGTATGTGACAACTGCTCGAGCACCAATCTAGCTCTAGGTGGGCGACGATGTCACTCCTTCTACCGCTCTAGCTACAACTTGGAGTTAGCCTAGCATCGGAGAGTCCATCTTGAAATATACTTCTTGAAGTCCAAACCTTGATCTTCATCTTTGATTTCTTTGATAGAGTTTAGGACTCCACTGTCAGTAACCTCTTTTTACTATAACTTGGACTTAACACAATCTATTTTGACTTTGATTACAACTTGGTTAAATCCTAATACAAATCAACTAAAACATGATATTGACTTGTGAAATTACCAATTACAAATTTAGACTTAACGATCTCCCCCTTTGGTATTCTGTGATAAAATCATTTATTTTAAAGTCAAAGTCCAGTACAATCTACCAATAGACACTTCTCAAACTTTACTAATAGCAACTGTCAACTTATTTCCTGAAACACATGAAAACCAAAATATCATGTGAAAAGTAAGAGCAAAAGCCAATAAATAAAATTATATTACTAAGTTATATAAAACAACATAATAAAACAGGTGTATCATCGAAGCATGCAATACAATGTGAAATTACTAACTTAGAATAAAACAAATAATTTTAATATCAATATTGGCAAAACATAAAACACAATATAAATAATAAAATCCCAACCAGAAATATCCATATGACTCCCCCTAAGACAAATAAATTTAAAATTCTCCTCCTAACTCTTATACTCAACTCTCTGAAATAAATATTAATATCTCCCCCTTTTGTCACGAATAACAAAGGAAAAACAAGTAATATTCATAACGAATATAGAAAGGAGTGAGTTAAAAAAATATGCATATGTATAATTATGCAAAACATGTGATAGGGAATAACAATTTCCCTTTTTAAGACATTGTTTTTATTTATCATAAATTTTTAAAATTATCATCATGAACAGTTATTTGCTTACGTATACCTATATAATTCATAAACTGTAAAATTTTCCTATATAACTTATTTTAAACCTATATGGAATACATTATATAAGCTACACGTGTGAATAGTGTTATTAAACTCATGTAAGCAAGTCTCAAAACCTTAAATTAGTGAGAAAGAAATTGCAAAGTATCACTGATGAGTGAATATAGTCTTCAAATTATGAAGTCAAATCCAGTGCTACTAGGACCTTTTAAATGAAAAGCTCATATTAATTTTTCATTGTATAAATTTTCTTTCTCCCAATCAATAAACACATATATAATTATTTTTTCTCCCATTTTTTTTCATATCTTATATGCATTCTTCCCCCATTAAGTGACTAAAATGACCATTGTAATGAGCTTTGGGCCGATGACTTCAAGTCAGATGATCATAAGGCATCAAATTTCAAGAAACCCATCAATTTAATTGCTAGAGTCAAATAGGCTCCGAAAAATAGTATAAGATGATTTTTTTAATTTATTTTTATACATTTCAATATTTTGAATCTTAATCATCTTTTTCTAATATGGGGAATATACAAGCGTTTAGGTCAATCTAATTAAAAGTCATTTCATATTTAAATGCAATTCACCACACAGATACCATCATTCCAAATCTCAAATACGTAGCGATAATCCACTCACAAGAATCTAATGTGTGTTGTGTATAAGATACATGTAATAACCTATACCAAGAATTTCAAACAAGTTATAAACAAATTAATAGAAATTTAATTTACCATATATGAACTTTACTAGTACTTGATAACAAAATAACATGTCCAATAAAAATAAAAATTCTTTTTTCTATTTTTTTAAGTTAATAAAGGGAAAAAATGAAACTTCCTAATTTACATGGAAAATATGTGCATGTATGAATATATAAAAATCATTAGTAATTTAGATACATGCACCAAAATACCTACTCATTGAGGTACACCAACACTCTAACCATCAAGAACACCGTGATCAGATTCATAATCTTTTAGATCACTATTCTTAACTCAAACTTTCCTAGACCTAGAATTAACCCTAGTCAACAGTGTCAACATCTCGGTCAAATGACTAACCCAATTAGTAAGGAAGTCAACCTGCTAGATATATTCTGACTTCTATTCTTATTCAAAAATTTGTGATACCTAGGCCGTGTATGTCCTAACTTTCCACATTTGTAACACGTGGGGGATAAACCTAGGTCCAAATCTACGTGGTTGCTAATATTAATATTTGGGCCGGTTGGTCATATGATGTCTAGTAGGTTTCTGTCCTAAGTTGCCATTGTCCTTGGGTTCTAGATTTGCAACATACCTAGGTTGGTTGGTGGGAGGGACAAAAGTGAGCTTGGAAGTACCAGCAGTATTATGATTTGTCTATTTATATTTTAGACCTCCCCTATTCCCAGCAAGCTTGGATTTCTTGAGGTCATTTCTTAGGGTTTTAACCTTAGCCTCTAAGTGCTCATTGAGTAATCTTAACTAACTAAGGCTAAGTTAACTCATCAAGATCATTCATAAGGGTGTTAGCTTTAGTGTCCAAGGATTCATTCATAGCAATACTAAGGCATTTGGTAAACTATTGAAGGTCAGATATAAGTCTCTTTCTCCCTCTCTCTATAGCTCAAGTACATTAACTTTCTTAGGGATGACCCTATTAACCTTTTTAACCTTAAGACTCTCGTGGAACAGCTGTTCATAAGCCTCATGAATATCTTCCTCATCTTCGGATTCTTTCTCAAAGCACTCACTTCATTCTACATCCTCAACATTTTCATTCTCCTTATCAGATTCACTCTTAACCCTAGAAGAAAAAGCTATATAGTTATGACCCTTAGAATTGGACTTCTTACTTTGATTGTCTGAGTTCGACTCGTTACCAGTGAGAGCAGCGTTCATAGTTTTACCCATAGTTTTCTTAATTTTAGGGCATTCATTCCTAAAGTTGTCAAAACCTTGACACTTATGACATCTAACAAACTGAGATTTCTTTCTAAACATCCTAGTATTGGTCTTCTGATGATCGTCTTTTCTAAACTCACTAGGGCCACCTCTATATCTCTTTCAAGGTTTATTCTTATTCGACTTTTTTTAAATTTCTTTAATAAATAAGCTATCTCCTCATCATTTAAGGTCTCGACATCAGTAGAGTCATATTTATCTTCTTTAACAGTGTTCGGGACTATAGATTTGTTCTTATTAGGTTGAGATATGGTGAGTTCATAGGCTTGGAAGGATCCAACAAGTTCCTCTATGTTAACTGCCGCTAAGTCTTTGTTCTCTTCAATAGTTGTGATCTTAGGTCTAAACATCTCAGGTAAAGATCTAAGAACTTTTCGAACAATCTTAGTTTCAAGAATGTTCTCATCTACGTTGAAGCAAAAGTTAACTATGTCATTCAAATTCGCATAAAAATCATTGAATGATTCATCATCCTTCATTCTAATTTTTTCAAACCTAGTGCTCAACATTTGTAGTTTGGAGTTCTTAATAGTTTTGGTTCCCTCATGTGTTGTCTCTAAGATATCGCAAAGTTATTTCACCGTCTCATACATTGACACTCTCCTAAACTCTTTTAGCAAACACAGCCATAAATAGGGCATGATGCCCTTTACTATTCCAGCTACACTCAGCTAGGTCATCCTTAGTTCAAAGGGAAATGTCCATGGGTGTTACTATACCTAAAACAGTAGTAGAAAAGACAGTCCAACCATTTTGTACACTAACCCAAATCCTCTCATCTATAGACTTAAGAAAGACTCTCATTCTAACCTTCCAATAGGCGTAATTCCTTCCGTTAAAATACGGATGCACGAAAAAAGACTGACTCATCTAGATTAAGTTAGGGTCATGAATAAAATTGAGGTTCTAATACCACTTGTAAGTTCAAATTATTTAGACCCACGTGTGGAATTAATATATTAAAAGCAACAAATCACTTTTTGATTGTTTCTAGATGATTAAGTCAATAAATCAATTCCACCTTATGTTTGAATGCCACAATAAATCAAAATCAGTAAATAAATAAGAACACCAAATATGATCATAGAGAAAAACCCTTCGCAAAGGATAAAAAACGTTGGCCCAAGCAAGTAAAATCTACTATAGACAAATTGACTTACAGTACTGTCCAGACTCGATTAACCCCTATTTTTCTCTAACCTACTTCTTGTAATCACCAAGGCCCTCTTGGAATGTATGCTCTTGCACCAGCTCTCGACCTTCTGAAATTGTCTATGTCATGTGGATCACCAAAAACTCCTCATTTTTGTCCTACCAAACCTCCGGTTTCTTTCCTCGATCTTTAGAACTCTGACAGATTATATGGAAAGTGGGTGGTTTGGTGTTTAATCATTAGATCTTTTTGTATTTTGATCTTGGGTTGAATATAGACTGTTATGGCTCGATCAAAGCTATGTGTTGGATAAATTTTTGAATCAATAAAGAAGGGTTTGAATCAAGAAAAATTTAAATGTATTGTTTGATCTTCAATAATGCATTCTCTACAATAAAAGAATGATTCAACACACTTTGGAACATTCATGGGGTTGCATATATAGAGGGGATAGTGTTTAGGATAAAAAGGGGTTCAAAATCATGTGTTTGAAGCAAAATAAGAAATGTACTCCGTGACCCGCCATTCGAGCACTAGCCTAGCGCTAGGGGATAAAGCTTAAAGGTAATTCAAAAGGTTACACCAAAGGTCTATCAAAAGTTGGATGATCCTAGCCTCTGCATTCTTAGTTCAATTCCAAGGCCAAAACTACCCTCAAATAATGCTTGGTAAGCATAAAATAAGGGCGAAGCGAATCTTTTAAGACCTACCTTAGCTAATTCAATAATTCTGAATGTTTTCCTATGGAGTATTGTAAAATCAAGATGATGTCTTGGTGATCACAATGCCTATCCTTGGAATTAGTATACGCTGAACTCTTGTGGATAATGAGAGTTCTGTCAATGTCTTATATTCCAAAACTTTAGGACAATGGAAATTTTGGAAAAGTTTACATCCTTACACTAAGAAATCGCAAGCCTTAATAGATGACTACATTGAAGCCGAGGTCAGATCGTTTTCATTTTGAACATGGAGACATTCCCTGTCAAAAAAGAACTAATGTTGATTTTGTGATAGTCTACCTACCATCCAATTACAATGCAATCCCAGGGAGACAAATATTGTATGAGTTGAAGGAAGCCACCTCAATTTACCATTATTGTATGAAATTTCCTATCCCTAGTAGGCTGGGGTAGTGTGTGGAGACAAAGTTGAGGCCAATCATGCAATATTGACTTACCAAGGCCAAGTGTCAACATGTTTCAAGGAAAACCAAGTAACTACGCCAAGGAAGCTAGGTTTAAAAGACCTATTTCAGTTGACCCAACTGAAATAGGCATCGTAGAAAAACATTGCAAAAGACTTGGAGATGACCATTTGCCTTTTGACGAGGTAGAAGCTGATCTATACACTCATCCATGCTTTTTGGTCGTCATGTTACCAATTCCTAGATCCAATGTACAGAAAGTGCTAGTTGATACAGACAGCTCTTTCAATATCCTTTATACCAGCATTCTAAAGTAGATGGGAATTCTATTACATTTTTTACCACGATATCCACATCTAATCTTAGGGCTAAATGGTGATAGCCCAAGAATAACTAACCAAAATGAGGGTGAATTGGTTTTTAAAACTTATTCAAAGAATTAATCTAAACTCAAACACAAGTAAAGATTAAATAGAATAATTCAAATAATAAGCACAAATATAAAAGCGATAAGTAAAAGGGAGAGATGATGCAAACAATATAATTGTGGAGGTTCAACTCGAAGCAATGATCTACGTCCTCCGTTACCAAGCTCTCTAGCATGAGCAATGCCTTTTCACTATGTTGATCGACTTATTGTGCAATCCAACCCATTTACAATGCTTTTGATGACTTACAAACAATGAGCACTTATCCTTATACAATGTTGAGTTTTATAAGACCTCAATACGACCCACTATTGGGCTTTCAATACGACCCAATGTGAATTACAACAAGGTGTATCAATCCTTATACAATGTTGATCTTTAAGGGACTTCAACATGACCCACATTTTATCAAAGTGATTTTACAATGGAATACCTCTCTTGATAAATAATACAAACAAGTTAAGTACTAAGAGAGGCTAACACTTCAATGTATAATAATAAATGATAGCTCAATTGTTAGATGAAAAACTTTGTTAAATATGATAGTCAAAAATAAGATTCAATTAATCAAAGTGTTTCAATGAGAAAATGAAGAAATAAATATAATGTAGGTTCAAAATCTTCTCAAGAAATATGTTTTTTTTAATGGATGATTGTAATAAATTAAGTACTAAGAGAGAAATGAGAAACTTTGATGAATATGATGATTTTACAAGTTTAGTTCAATCAATTAAAGTTTCAATATGAAGAAGAAAAGTTTATGCAATGTAAGTGCAAAAATCTTTTTAAAAAATGTATCTCTCTTTCAATGAATAGTTTGTGATAAATTAAGTACTAAGAGAGAAATTAGAAACTTTGATGAATATGATGTTTTTATAAGTTTGATTCAATTAATCAAAGTTTTCAATATGAAAAAGTAGAAAAGTTTATGCAAGATAAGTGTAAAAATATTCTTCAAAAATATATTTCTCTTTTAAGATTGATATAAACAATTTAAGCACAAAGAGAAATGAAAAACTTTGATGAGAGAAATAATTCAAGAAATTTGATTCAACAATCAAAATTTTTGTTATTAAAAAATAAAAAAAATGAATGTAAAAATATAAGCTCAAAGAAGGTTTTTCACAAATATATTTTACAAGAAAACTCTCTTCTAGTTGTTTAATGAATGCAAAGTGAATTGATATTTATAGCAGTCAAAACGTCCAAAATTCTGACACGTCTGCCACTGAACGAACAACTAAACTAGCTATTGTGCTTCAGAAATCAGAACGGTTAAAAAAATGACCGTTGACGAACCGGACGTCCGCCTGGTCAATGGATGTCCGATTGACTTTGACTTTGACTTTGATATTTTTTTATTAATTTAGAGATATGATCTAAGTTCAAGTATCACTTCGAAAGATCAGTAATTTTTATCAAAAATATTTTATGCAAGTAATATGAAATTAACTCTTCGTGCACAAAATAATTTTTAAGCTATTGTCATTCATTACTAAAGATCAAAGTATCATACATTTACATAGATCTCGAAAGCCTAGTTTTTTATCTTTCTTCGAAGTTTATGTCATGTCTGACTCTTAAACTCTTGATCTTTCTTGATGTTTGATTTTAATGCTTGACTTTCATCTTGACCTTCTTCATGAGCCCAATTTGACAGTCTTGATTTTGATATTTTAAGCTCTCTTTCAAATGATTTGACTTGAATGCTTAACTTTCACTTTGATGTTCATTTCGAGTCCGATTTAACATTGAACTATCATCACTCAAAATCAATTGTTAGAAATAATATTAATCTTGTTTATTATGATCAAAACATTGAGGATGACATCAACCATAGCTCAACAAATAGAGCTTTGACAATGCCTAAAGGGAAAATCAAGCTTACTATAGAAGTAGGAGAAGCTCCTCGAAAAGCCAAAGTAATAGTTGAATTCATAGTGCTGGACTCAACTTCACCTTATGATGCAATCATAGGCTAGCGTCTGCTTTTTATCTAAGGGCAATTATTTCAATGTATTACTATTTGCTTAATTTTCCAACTCTATATGGTATAGGAAAGGTTAAGGGCAATAAAGAAATGACGGAAAGATGTCGAATGATACGCTACCTAACCATAATAGGAATTCATGCCCCAGCACGAAGTACACATGTCCTATATAGTCGAGCTTGACCTTGGCCCACTAGATGCAAGAATAAACTCAAATGTTAAATGAGAGAGCCTATAGAAGAACTCGACAAGTTTTAGGTTAGTATGGATGACCCCTCAGAAGAGCTCAAGATCTGCCACGAGCTACTCCAACCATTGTGATCTCAATTGATGGAATTCCTCAAACATAACCTAGATGTATTCTCCTGGATTCACAAAGATACGGTTGGAATTGACCCAAAGGTCTCCTACATTGACAATAGAGATGACGCCCCCTTAATCTCGAGAGACATGAGGCTTTAAGCAAAAAAGTGAAAAATTACTTAACAATGGATTCATTCGTTAAGCAGCCTACCCAAAATGGATTGCCAATCCGATATTAGTTAAGAAAATAATGAAGATTGGAGGGTGTGTATAAATTTTACCAGTCTCAACAAGGCATGTCCTAAGGACAATTTTCCTTTCCCAAGGATAGATCAAATAGTTGATGGCACTATAGGGCATGAGATGCTCAATTTCATGGATGCATGCTCAAGATATAATCGAATTTTAATGTAAGAGTAGACCAAGAACATACCTCGTTCATCATTGATAGAGATCTGTACTGTTACAAGATGATGCCATTCAATTTGAAAAATGTTGGGACAATGTACCAACGGCTTGTTAACACCATGTTCAGAAAACAAATTCATAAAATCATAGAAGTGTATGTCGATAAAATGTTGGTCAAAAGCACATGGATCATATACAACATTTATCTGAAATGGTTGAAATTCTAAGGAAGTACAAGATAAACTAAACCCCATTAAGTGCGCTTTCGAGGTATGCTCAGGAAAATTCCTTGGCTATATGGTAAACTAGAGCGGAATTGAAGCTAATCTAAAGAAAATACATGCTCTCATTGAAATGAGAGCAGTTGGCCGTCCTAAAGAAGTTCAAGGCCTTATTAGAAGGATAGTCGTACTCAGCCACTTCATTTCCAAATCTACGGCCGATGCAAACCCATCATTTTTTGACATGTTAAGTGAGGGTAAGTGTGAAAGCCCAAGATTGGCTAACCAAGAGGGGTGTGAATTAGTTATTAAAACTTTTTCGTTAATTACTCAAGATTTTAATATAATGAACATGCAAATGATAGAGAATAATCTAGACACAAGTAAACACATAAATGGATTAATGTAAATTTACGCGAAGTAAATGCGTTAAGTAAAAGGGATAGAGAGTGCAAACGATATGTTATGGAGGTTAGATTCAATGCAATGATCTACGTCCACTGTTACCAAGCTATCCGGCATGAGCAAAACCTTTTTCACTATGTTGATTGACTTATGGTACAATCCGACCCTTTACAATGCTTCCGGTGACTTACAACCAAGGAGCACCGATCTTTTTACAACGTTGAGCTTTCTAGGACCTCAACAAGACCCTCAATACAAAATGAGTTTACAAGTGAAAACATTTCTTCTTAATAAATAATGAGTACAAGGTTAAGTATAAGAAGAGAGGTAGGCAAACACTTTAATGGATAACAATGAATGAAGCTCACGTGTTTGGTGTGTAAATATTTGATGTAAGAATGATTTTCAAGATTTTATTTTGATGAGTTGGTATTTATAGTAGCTGAAAAATGCCAATCTTTCTGTCCAACCGGACGACCATTCGGGCGTTCGATTTTGAACCGGATGACCTAACTTACCGTTACAACAGCTCTGTCAGAATGGTCAAAAAAGTGACTGTTGCTGGCAAACCGGACGTCCGGATGACCAGATATGGTTTGGGTCAAATTTTTTATTTTTTATTTTTTTTTTGCAATCAATAATTATTTTATATGATGTTTTTACTTGATTTTTCAAAGTAAGTTAGTTTTGATAGTTTTCAAAAAATATGTTGAAAAAAAACTTCC
>CAIGRB010077408.1:0-10171 GCA_903798255.1 Fraxinus quadrangulata
TTTAAAATAAGTTACCCCCACAATTTCTCAATTAGGAATCCATGTGCAACTAGTAATGTTGCATTCACAAGCCTTGAACTTCTCATATTAGTTCACAAGCATTAATGTTAACCCCTACATATTTGGGTTACACTAGAACTTAGAGTTAATCAACTCTTAAAGTTCAATTCATTTATCAAGTAGATAATATCCTCGTTGAATTTTTCGTTTTATTCCACTTTCAAAATAGTGGTCGTTAAGTCACACAAAGTGCTTCAATCCAACCATCTTTCATTTTGATCACACATAATTTTGATCAAGGTCATCTCATAGACCAACAACCCTTTTCCAAGTATAAACCAACTCAATTGGTTTCACGATTGAAGTCAATCAATGAAGAAGATTAAGCATCTTGACTCACAAGATTGCAACTTCTTCAAACATATGCGATTTATCACGTTTGTGACATTTCACGAGATAGTATTCTTGTCACATCAAGGAAAGTCAATTCACCATATTCCAACTTGAATAAATGAATCAAACATAAATTAAAGAATCGTGTTCACAAAAAAACACAATTCTTAGCGGCTTAATATCCAATTGGACAAAACATATTTTTTTGTCATGCCCTAATGCAAACATAATTTTGTTCATAATTCATGGATAGAATTATTTCCTTGTGCCACTGAACTCACACGGAAAATCGCATGCCATTTTACCCAAAATAAATTCATGCTCTTCATATGAATTGAAATAGACATAATGGTTAGGGTAATAGATAAAGAATCCCTTCATACATATAACGGACAGTAAGGGTCGTTGAAAAAATCTCAGGCATGAGTCATCCAAATTATACTCAGTAATTAATTATACAGAGATATTCCACACAACTTGTGAATATGCTTGAATCCACATTTTGCCTCTAATGGTTATTTTATTCAACCATATGCAAAGAAACCACTTGAACAGACACGAACTGCCTTCTTTCCAATTTGTTGAACAAATTACCAATACCATTTAATCATTGATAATGCTCACGAACGTGCATCTTTCACATATTTAAGTACATCAGTTTTAAACATGAAGAAACACAATGGTTGGCACATTAAATTCACAATTTCCACGTGCAACTGACTCCACAAATCAGTTTACAAATGTATGCTTTCAAGGAATCCGTAAATTATGTAATCTTAATCACGTTTGATTACAGTAATGATACATGCATACAAATTCAAAATTAAATCTAGCCATAAATGGTTTCTGACTTCACAAATTAGAATATGCAAATTCGGACCAAAGTTATTCATAACTCCACAGCAAAGTAAGCATTTAATTATATATATGCTTTTCCATTAGCAGCCACCATGCATAACCGTATAAATTAATATCCATATCCATAAACAGATGAGAATGTACAAATTATGACAAGAAGCCGTGCATAAATTCACTTTTACACATTACAATAATGCACTGTCGTTTAGGAATCAAAATTCAGTTTCAATGTCAATTTCAGACCCGAATTCAACACCACCCAAGTATCCAAGAACTTCGCTTCAGACTTGTTCCAGAAGACTGCACATGTAATAGACAAATTAATACGAAAAGGAAACTGAAAGACGAATCAAAGAACCTTACCCACAGCATAACAAGGCTTTGATACCAATTTGTTGGGATTGTTTTCACCCAAATGTCACACAAACAGAAAAATACGCCCAAGAACACACGCTGCAGAATAAAAATAACACAAAGGATTGTTTACCCAGTTCAACCAAGCCTAATATGTAGGGCTCAGAGATAATACCAAGCTTGTCACTATGCAAAGAGTCGTCCAAGAGAGAGTTAAAAAATTTACAGCCAAGACTCAGACCATCAATCCTCACTAACCGGTCATTGATCCACACATGGATCTCCCAACAACACAGCCTAATCTATAGAAGAAAACTGAACTTCACAGCCTTACAATAGGTGCAGATTTACCGGTTCCAAAAATGAACCTAAAACTCTGAACACCCACTTAAAAATACAATCAAGAAACCAAGGCTCAGTTCTAAATCACTATACAAAACCAAAAGCTTAATACACTCAAGATTAGACTAAAAAACTCTCGAATAACAGGAAGAAAGAATCGCCTCAGAACGAGAGAGAAAATCAACAGTATGGAAGAAGCTAAGAAGAATGACGCCTCAGTTGCCAAGTAACAATAATATGATTTTTCCCACAGCCGTTGATCGTCCACAATGGTCCAAACAAACACAAATCCTGGTCATTTTAAAATGGCCAGTGAAATCGTGCCAAGTGGACTGACTAAGCAAAAAATGCACTCACTTATGAAGTCGGGTTTTAAGAACCACATTTCACATAATAGAAATGAAAACACAGGTCAACTTATAAGGATTTGATCTACTTCTCTTAATAAGTTGACCTTTTAAGATGGAAACTTAAATCTTAACATGGTATCATATCTCACTAAACTCCAACGAGCAATTTGTTCTGAATAAGATTCAACATCGAAAACTTTCTGTTTTTGTACTGTGTTGCGTTGAACCTAGTTAAGTATTCATTTGAAGTAGCGTGTGGAGAATGCTGTATTTTCAGAGCATCTAGCTTTTCCTTACTCGGTTCAATGATTAAGGGGTACTGATTAGGTGTTCAACTGTAAGAGAGCACCTTGATATTCAGGGAACATGATACTATTATTTACTAAAAGAGGAAGATCCCTACAATGAAAAACTACACCCTGGCGTTCCCGAAATTAAACTCAGAAAAATTTCAAACTAAATAGCGTTTTATTCGCCTATTCTAGAAACCTGGAACTCTGGATACTCCATTCTTTATACTTGCAGGGATCTTTCTCGGCTAAAGGTCTTTTATTGCTATTCTGCTGTATTTGCTAAAACAATTGAGGCTATATGTGCATTCTTATTAAAAAATAATGCTTCACATTGGCTAGAAAATGTAATACTTTAAACACAGTAAACATGAACTATTAGATATAAAACTGAAGGTCCGTAAATAACAAATGTGCAACTGCAGTATAGATATTTGACTTGAGACAATATCTATGTATAGTCCATTTTTGGAGTTACCTGAAAATCATATGCGGGTATAAAATGTATATTCTTTTGATACTTCAATCTGGAGAATATTTTTCCTTTTTCCTAGATATCTTAATCATATTTGAGCTTTTTGAATTTGAATTAAAAAGTTGTAATTCATGCAGGGGCACTTTGAGATTTTAACTTTAACAGGAATCAGGATTGTTCACATTTTCTGAAAATGGTGGGATAAAAAGTAGGACAGGCTGACTAAGCGTTTCTTTGGCTGGCCCAGATGGTTGTGTTATGGGTGGTGGGATTGCGGGTGTGCTAATGGCTGCTAGTCTAATACAAGTAAGGTCTTTTCATCAGACAGCATGAACCAATTACTTGTGAACTTAGGATTTTGCTTGCTGCTTGTGATATCTATCTATATAATCTACTCATGCTTATAGTCCATATCGTGTCTTTAAGTGATATGATACATTCGAATCTTTGTACGGGACAATTATACACTATATTATAGTATGCAGTGATATAGGTTTTGGGATAGCCATACCTCAAAAGCTAATTGTTGAAGTTGGAGAGCTCAAATCTATATAAACTACACATCGAAAACCTACACTTTCGATGTGAGATTCAAATCTCATACCTTGCAATGGAAGCCATAACAATCAACCACACTCCGCGATCCCAGTGTCCACATCGAACTGACTTTGCACTAGTGGTTTGTATAAACTTGGGCTCTCCAACTTCAACAGCTAGCTATTGAGATATGACTCTCAAGATCTATATCGTGTAGACTTGCATATCTTTTTTGTATTAAAATCTACATGCTAAAACTAATTCCCTAGATATCAAGCATATCTGTTTCAGAAATATGAGGTATATTACTATTTGATCCCTTGATAAATGTAAAACTCTCTAATGAAACGGCATTTTTCTTGTGCAAGTGAAAAATATATATAGACTCTCCCGATTCATTACCACTGGACAATACATTACGTCTAGTTTCCATAAAGCATAAGAAGAGATTTTGAAAACTACTGACTTTCGAAAGTTTCTGCATTTCCGTTCATCTCAGTCAATTAATTGTGTTTACAACATAGGTAGACCTGCATTTAGGTGTCATCAAAGGGACAAATGATGGGAAACAATTTATGTAATGCCTCAAGACACAAATAAATGTGACCATATTCCTACCTCGTTGTAAATTGAATTTAGTTCAAATTAAACATTGATCTACTATTTTGTATGCTTACTAGTTTTCAATTATGTCTTTGAATCTTTTTATCATCTTTGTTAATGGAAAAGCTATCGAACAATTGTGCAATTGTGTGCATTACTCCTGATTACACGATTTTGCTGGGTTAGGCACACTGTACTTCATGTTCATATCTGAATACCCAAAAAAAAGAAGAAAAAACTTTATTCCAAATAAATTTGAGGCCAGTTAGAAGATCATTTTTTCGTCAATCTATGGTCTTGGACCTCTGTATGTTAATCTAAATGAAAGACTTAACACTCCCCTGTATTCATTGCAAACTTTGCTTGTGTCCCGATTTACTTTTGACAAGTGGTTGTTGGAAGAAGCATAATATTGAATCCGGAGTTTCTCCTCTAATCCAGAGTCCCCCGACTACAATGACAGCAGCAACACCAATATCACAAGCGGCACCAGAAATCATCATCCCTCCAGTACCACCGTCTCAATTGCCAGTGCCAAATCAGGGAGAAGCAGATAGCAATACGAACACTAAATAGTACTCATACTCTACATCTACAGTTACTGCTAACTGGAATGGTACAGAGCCAATTTCTGAACAGACACCAAATCCCGATGTTAACATCTTCGTATCTGTTGAGAAGCAATGAAACAAGTCTATAACTAAGTCGATTTATGATACAGTGATTAGAGTTATTAGCTTTAGGCATATGCAAGTGACTCAAAAAGGCTAACATGGTTAGTCTCTTTGTTCTTCTTGTTGTGAACATTTAGTTCAGAATTCCTTGTGAATTTCCGAATGAGGTTGGCTAGAAACTGCAGTGGTTCTGTTGATTGTTTGCATAATTTCTCTTTGTTCTTTTTAATGTTTATTTTATTTTATTTTTAATAAATTATTTTGCATAAGATCTCAGTCCACAATTAAATGGGATTGACTATACTCCTCTGTAGTTAATAGTTCACATTAATAGTTTATCACAAGTCTGAAATTTGTTGAGACATTCAGATTCTGAGAAAAGGGAATTTCTATTTTTACTGTATTAGCATGAGAAATATATTCTGTATTCTTTTACTTAACTGCTTCTATGGCTAGTTGAGTGCAGTATTACATATTAAACAATATAACATACAAACACACACTAAAACAAGTTGTTTTCCCACATTTTTGTGCGATATTGTTACTTGCAAATAACTTCGACAACAGTCATTTCGACGAAGAAGATGAGAACGAAGATGGAAGTACTAGAATGAGAAATATTTTCCAGTGAGATTAAAGTTCGATTGGACGTGTAATTCTACTGCTTATTGCCCTTTTCATTTGAATTGGTGATGATGAATTTAAGCTTTATTATGAATTACAATCTTAGAATAATTCTAGAATTCTGAATGGTGGGTGGCTATTATTTTGAGAAAATAGAGTTTTGAATACTCATTTTTTTAAAAATGTGTGGTTAAAAAATAAAAATAAAAATAGGAAAAGCCTTAAGTTTACGTGCAAAATTTTTTATTGTGTAAACGTTTGGTTAAAAATAAGTATGAAAATTAAAGACTTTTTGAAATAATGGTTTTGAAATCTCACTTGGATCATTAAAATATAATGTCTTAATTGGGTAACTAACTTTCAATTTGGGTTCAAATTCATCACTCCGTCGTGCATTATCTCCCGAATTGATGAAATTTCTTAATTAACGATCATATTGCAACAAATCTTCCACGTAATAGCTGTGTAATATATCAAAAGGTGGTATATTAGTACCACAATTTTTATTTGTTACGACACATTTTAATTGCAGTTAAGCTCCTCAAACTTTACTCTTTTTTGCAATTATTTTTTCTTAATTTTTTTGGTTGAATTTTTATCTTCAACCTTCCATTAATTAGTATATCTCGTCTTTGATGATAATTTATGTCATAATATTTTGTTTCCATGCTTTGAAATGAGAGAAAAATACTTTTTTGTACTTTTATTTATTTATTTTTTAAACTATGATGAAAAAATAAGTTGTTATATATTATTTCAACAGATTTTTTGGATATAAACTGTTATTAAACACAAAATGTGTTAACTAAAAGAAAGTTTAAGGATAAGAATATCATGAAAAATCAGTAGAGATATAAATGATATAATGAGTAAAGATTGAAAATCTTATAATTAAAGACGCAAAAAATAAAAATTGTGATGTGAATATAATTAACGTACATCAAACTTATGACTATGATGCGTCATAAAAGTGTTGAAATATACATTGAAATACATTTTAGCCCTTGTTTGACAATCATAATTTCAAAACTCTTTAATTCTCATACTTATTTTCAATCAAACATTTACACAATAAAGTATTTTACACATAAGTTCAAAAAATTTCTCTATTTTTTAACCACACATTCTCCAACAAATTACTATTCAAAACTCAATTTTCTCAAAATAATAATTGTCAAACAGGGGCTTAATCTAAAAACGTTATCGTAACTCTCATTTTACTATTTTTATTTTTAGGTTATACATAACAATTACGTAAAAGATTAATTACGATATGAATATCAATTAAGACATTTTTGTTAGTTTGAGGACTATTATCTATGGATGACGGAATTCGATCGATGAAATTTGAAATTAAATTGAAGCTCAATTTAATTAAGACAATTTGATATTTAGTGGTCCAATTAGATTTTGCTTAAAACTTAGTTATTGAGAATTAATGAAATTGAACTTGCCTATTTCTTTGTGTCGTACGCTTTAATTGGAACCAATGCTTTTAGAGTGATGAGGAAAGTCTTGCTTCTTGGCTAAGATATTCGATCGATCAAAAACTACTTTTTCAAACAGTTTTTTTTCCCCGCAAATTGCAGGAAGCTAAAAGATTTCTTGAGTCTATGCAAAGTCAGCTACCAAATATTCTGCACTTTCATAAACCCATATTTTATTGAAATCTGAAAATGGCAGACGAATCCTCAGACCTGAAATTTATAGAAGTGGTTACTAATCACAGCAATGAAAATGAAGAGGATGATGCAAGTGATTCAGAGCTTCCATGGAAGAAGAGATTTAAGATGGCTCCAAGAAGGAAACTTCTGGTGCTTTGTCTTGGTGGATTGCTGGTAAACAGGGTGTTCATAAGGCATCCGATAAAGATTCGACTATTACACCCTGATGTGTATGAT
Organism: Fraxinus quadrangulata; assembly: GCA_903798255.1. Classification (NCBI taxonomy): domain Eukaryota; kingdom Viridiplantae; phylum Streptophyta; class Magnoliopsida; order Lamiales; family Oleaceae; genus Fraxinus; species Fraxinus quadrangulata. Next base: position 7,402 of record CAIGRB010077408.1, read on the forward strand.
GGCAGTTTTGCAAGTAAAGAATTACTCCTTTCTCATTCTTCCAGTTTATGCAAATATTTTTTGATTAATTTTGTGTTGGGTTTCTAATTTTCTTCCTTCCAACACAGCTTTCAAGAGGCCCTTCTGTATTGATTTTATAAAATTTTGCTTTGAACGATTTGAAGTGGGGATATGGTCTGGTACTGTAGAGTAAGTGACATTTACTTGTTATGATTTTGAGTTTCTTTTTTTTTTTTTCCTGTGTAGTATGTTCGATTTATCTGTTATATGATCAATGTTGTCGAAATGTATAGATGTAATACAGAAGCTACTTTGAAGTGTTTGGGTTATGAAATGAAAAAGAACTTGGCATTTGTATGGGTAAGTCTGATTTCTAGAAAATGCCACAATTTTTACAGTATACCATATTTACAAGTGTAAGAGAAAGCATGGCATAATGAAAAAAGATGTCCTGACTCTGTTAAACCTGTTTATTAGGGTCAAGAAGAATGTGTAGATTCTGGAATACCATGCCTAAGAAATAGTGAAAAGCCTCTGTTTCTGAAGGATTTGAGGCGACTGTGGGAAAAGAAATACCTTGATCTTCCCTGGCGTAGGGGACAATATTCACAGTCGAATACATTGTTGGTTTGTGTTGATGCTCCCACAGCCCTGCTGAATCCTGTAACTAAACCATTCTAGGAATTTACAGTTTGAACAAACTAATCCCAGTTATTCGTTAAGATGATTGTTTCTTCTTTCGTTTTCAATTGCAGCCTAATACCGGAATATTTCCCAAACCGTACAAAAGCCACGACATCAAAGATACGTTTCTAGGTGATCAGTTAGAATCAGCTTAAGAATTGGTTTTGTTAGTATCTATATATTTTGGCAGGCTGCCTCTGATTTTCTCTCTGGATGTGTTAGGGCCTAATGGTGAGTTGCGGGACTATCTGGAGAGACTTGCAGATGTTGATAATGTTCCATCTTATCTAAAAGAGCATCCATTCGGACAGCCTGCAGTAACACCTTCACATCCTGACTGGAATCACTACGCTAAGATTGCTCGTGAGTTTGGCAAGGAAGACGATGAAACTACTAGCAAATGATGTAAGTATAGATTTGGTTTGAAGCCAACTAAAAAGACTTTGTTAATAGTTTGTGTGATTCGATTTCGTATCTCATTCAAATCAATTCCTGAATCTTTTAACCTCTTTCGGAAACTTTTTAGTTGTTGTTCACACATTGAGTTGTGCAAATTAATGTTTGCACATGTACATTTTCTCTGGAATATTTTAAAGTTTTTTCTTTGAATCTAAAAAGAAGTGATTAATGGAAAGTGTAGTTCATGGAAAAGTTGAATTCCATTCATGTTAATTGGCCTGTTGTTGTTGTTTGACCTAAATTTTAGTGAGTATTAGAGTCAAAATTTGAGTGGTCTTGAAAAGATCAAAATTATGGACGGGAGGAAAAAATCGCCACATTTTCGCTAGTCTGACGCTAGCTAGACGCTCGAGCGAGCCCGATAGAAAAGAATTCGAAACTTGGTCGCTTGCCTAGCACTGCTCTGTCGCTGGAGCGACTGGACTGTCGCATGCCTATTTAGCGATAAGCTTATNAGTATTAGAGTCAAAATTTGAGTGATCTTGAAAAGATCAAAATTATGGACGGGAGGAAAAAATCGCCACATTTTCGCTAGTCTGACGCTAGCTAGACGCTCGAGCGAGCCCGATAGAAAAGAATTCGAAACTTGGTCGCTTGCCTAGCGCTGCTCTGTCGCTGGAGCGACTGGACTGTCGCATGCCTATTTAGCGATAAGCTTATCCGACTGGACTCTTATTTTTCTACAACTTGTTCTCTAGGATTTATATATGGCACGACTTGTATAGAAATGAACACAACTGAGAGAGAGAGAGATTTATACAACATCTTGAGAGTTTTAGATTTCACTTGAGTGCATTGAGATCTTTTAAATACAATTGCTATTGATTATAATGGATTTCTCCTCCTCAACTCGTGGTTTTTTCCCGTATTAGATTTTCACGTAAATATTGGTGTTTATTTTTTTCTTATTTATTTCATTATCGTCATTATCTTTCTATCCAAATTCATTATGGTATCTTGTTTGTTCTTTAACAAGTAATATCAGAGCGATGTTGATTGTTTTGCATGGCGACAATGAAGTATGATATTATGTTGTTGGATAGAAAAATGAGATTTACCTTATGGCAAGTAAAGATGCAAGCAGTTCTAGTGCAGATGGAATTGGAGAAAGTCTTGCTTGGCTTTGATAAGATGTTTGCTACTTGGACGCAGAATGAAAAGCAGCATGATGATCAGAAAGCCCAATCTCAAATTCATCTACATATTTCAAATCAAATTCTTCAGGATATTTTAAAGGAGAGAAGTGCAACTGTGTTGTGGTTGAAGTTGGAACAACTTTGCATGACAAAAAGTTTGACTAGCAAGCTACACTTGAAACATCGCTTATATTCTCACCGGATGTCTGAAGGTGCATCATTGGATGATCACTTAACTATGTTCAAAGAAATCTTGCCCGAATTGAAGACATTAGAAGTTAAGTATGAAAAGGAAGACTTGACATTGATGTTATTGTATTCTATGCCGCCATCATAGGTGAATTTTAGAGATACTATTCTCTATAGTTGGGATACTCTCACCGTGGAAGAGGTTTATGATGATTTAATATCTAAGGAGAAGATGAGGCATCTTTATGGAAGATCTGGGAATCATGTTGAAGGCTTGGTTGTACGTGGGAGAAATCAAGATA
>CAIGRB010077453.1:14619-29787 GCA_903798255.1 Fraxinus quadrangulata
TATTATTCACATGGAAACCTTATAATTGTCACACGTTTACCACCACAAGTGTGCATGCAATTCGGCCAAATATTAACCTTCCTTTGGGCCGGTTAATATCCGCATGAACTAGTATACACACGAAATCCTTCTAATATTCTAAGTTAATTAATTTCCACAAGAGAGGTTGCTTTGACAACATGTTGATTCAATTAATACACTTTTGAATATTAACCTTTCAAAAGAGTTATTTGCATCAAAATTTGAAAAGCAAAATCACCGAATTTGCATATTTGATTTATTTTGAAACTTTAGGGGCCTAATGGTTAATAATTCAAAACTTTAGGGATCAAAAATTACTTATCCAAAATTTTAGGGGTCAATAATTAATTATTCGAAACTTTAGGAGCCAATTTAAATAAATTATGAACTTTTAGGGGCGAAATTACAAAATTCATAACTTTAATGGTCCAAATTAATAAATTTTCAAACTTTAGGGACTGAATTATTAGATCCAAAACATTAAAGGTTCAATTGGATGAAATTTAACTTTAAGGGGCTGAAACATTAAAAATAGATTTTAAAAATTGCAACTCTAACCCTAATCTGAAATTGCAAGAAAGGACCTTAAATCTTCAAAATTTCAGCCTCCGCCCCAGCCTTTCCCAAATCATCCTAAACCGTAAAAACCCTAAACATTTTTTTGGTGAAGAACCCAAGGACGGTCGCATCGGCGCCGTCCCTAAACTCGAGGCAGCTGCAAGCGCTACAACAATCACCACTACAGAAAATTGCAGTAGCTCGACGCTACTGATAGCAACTGCATTGGCTTAGCTACCAGGATGTGGCCCACGCGATGATGTCCAGCAGCAATGTTGATTTCAGCCGTTGGTGCCTCCTAAAAAAATTATTATTATTTTTAAATGTTAATTGAAAATCTTGAAAAACCAACCGAATAATTTTCAAATTTAAGAAAACTAAAACATGAATCACAAAATTTGAAAATCATAAAATTATCGAGAATCAAATTAAAATTTCGATTCTCAATGATTCAACATAAATAGGCTCTGATATCATTTGTTGGGAGAATTCTTTATTGTCATATTGATCGTTTATGTTGGATCATCGAGAACTTATGAACCAAAGTGGAAGTGTACCTAAATCAGACATGATGAATGCAATGATTTAGTCCTGTGATTTTAGTCTTCCAGACCAACAAGTAGTTCTTTATTTCTCTCTGATGATGTGAGTTAGAACATAATGAACAATTCACATGTGATCTGGGACCATAAACGCGTGTGTATACACACACACACACACACACACACACACTAACGGCCCCATTGACCTGATTCGGCTCATCATAAAATTAGGAACATGTCTGGCCTTTATATATATAAGCCCATACTTTAATTAGATACTTCAAAATCCAAAATTTTTTGAAACCTTATTAGATCACTTTAAATGAGTTTAACCAAAATTGATAGCCTAATACATAATAATTCAAATATAAGTCCATATGTTCGATTAAAATCATTACATATGGAGAGATGAGGAAACGAGAATTTCCTGAATTTGTGATACGTGAATAAATATAAAAATCCTAAAGCAAATCTGAATGTTAACATGAACCGTAGAAAAATAAAAGATCCATATGATAACAATAAAAGATAAATTCAAGGATAAAAGTCTATGACAAAGCATTAATAATTCAAAAACAGATAAATACAAGGATTTCAATTCTCTTTTCTTTTCAAGAATCGATTGGTTTAGCCATTGGAAGTAATGGGAGGCCTCACGTTTAATTATCATAAAATAATTACCATATGATTAGTATTATATGTATTAGTCTCTATCAATTATACACTTTTTTAAAAATTACTATAGGATTAGTATTGGTCTCTATCAATTATATATTTTCTCATCAAACACGGTTAAAACACATTTTCACTCGAGCTTGGAATATAAATTAAATAATTTGATCAAATAACATCAAAGTCAGGTTATTTAAAGTTGTTATAAAAAAAGTATATCTATGAAAAATGTATTCCAAATAAGTTGTTCCAAACATTAAAGTTGTTACATGTTGTTCATATAATGGCAAATGTTGACCTCGATTTCTGTACGGATGATGTGGTTAACAGAATTTGACTCCACTCACTTCCGTCCAGATTATCTCTTGTACACTTGGACAAATCATTAGGAGCACATAGCCTTCTTTGGTAATGAGGAGGTGGTCGCGAGCACTCCGATTGTCAAGTCAATCAATTTGTATAATATATTTGAGTATGGAATGTACGGAAGACGTGAGTCACAAAGGTGTTCGAGAATTTGTGCATATGAGAGAACAAAAATGAGAGCAGTATTAGTTGAAAGTGAAAGTGCAAAATTGCATTACCTTTGAATGATACAAAGTATGAGCTTTGATAGTGAAAGAGGATAAATGGTTACCATTGAATAAAAAGACACGTAAATTCATCTTGATGGCCGATGAATCTTCTCCTAGGTGTCACTCCATCAATCATATGTTTAGAAATATATATGTTTCTGAAAAGTAGCAACTATATAGCCTAAGTATGACCTCTAAATGTAGAAGGACAAGTTGATTGTGAGATGTCTGCTGCAAAAATATAACATTAATAAATTATAGAAAAATCTTGTATAGAAGATCTCTTGAAACAGGTTTAAGTGGAAGATTCATAAGTGGCTAATTGCCTCATATTTACTCTACAGTATGTCATAGGACCTTGTCTAAACTATGGAGAGTCGATCTCTACATGATGCCTCGACTAAGGTGATGTATATGGCCTCAAGTAGGCTAGGTAGGATAGTGATATTGAGTATGGACCTCGTTGGACTTGCTAATTGGTTGTCATAAGGCCGTTGTTTGGTGCCTCGTTAGAAGAAATGTAACAACAACTATGTAATTTCGTGTAATATACATGCTCTCTATAAACTTGAAACTCCGTTAATTTGGTCTCAAGAATGAACTAAAATATCTAATTGAAGTATCAATCCAGTAACCTTCCTCTGTAGAAGACCGAACAAGCTTGTTAGTGTGTTTCTTGTGGAGATATAAAAATAGAATTAAACTCAAAAATTGACATGGTGATCCTATTGAAAATATTTACAAGTGGCAGTTTATACAATGTTCTTCCAGATACCTACGTCGAAGAAAAAAAAATTTACTACAAGTTTTTTCATCATATAAGAATGCAAGAATTAACATACACAAAGAACACACACACACACACACACACACACTCACACACTTATAATTTACTTAAAACATATAGAAGCATGGATAAGAGAAAGTACATTTTGTGCACGAAGTTTTCCCTCACACTTATTTATGCAGAAAATTGTTGAAATATTATCCTTCAAGAGAATGGAGATGACAACAAAAAAGAAAAAATCAAGAATGGTAAATATGGTAAGAGGCTCAAACAACGAGATCGTTGTTCTCAAACGATATTTTCCCCCTCTAGAATTTAATTGGTGTTTAAAGGGACTCTTATCAAATGGTTTGTATGATTGATCAATTTTTGAAGAAGATAATACTTAAGCATTTGTATTTATCTTCCAAAACTCGAATAATACTTTGAATGTTTGAATATGTAATGAATTGAAATTAAAATCACTATAATATGGTTTTGATTGTTGATTTGTTATGTTTGTAATTGAAATCTATCACCTATTTATATATTTTTCATTCACCATCCACAAATAGTGCCATACTAACATGAAAAGTTAAGTAATTTCAAGAAAAATCGCTAAGAATCAAACTAGAAAAAACCAGCCAACGACTTTTTTTTTTTTGGCCTATGCGTATGCATAGTATAATCCATGCATACGCATGGTAGAAGCATTTTTGCTTCTGTTTTTGTAAGCTCAAGCCATGTGTACACATGGTTGAATGGCCTTTGTACGCAAGGGCAAAACTCAAATTGCCCAATTTTGATTCCAAAACCAATTCATCTTATTTGGGTCTAGTCTATGACATTTCATTAGATCCAAATTTAATCTTGAACAATAATTATAATAATCCCCCCACTTGTTTAAGATTATGTAGGTCACATATTCAAAATAGCAACACTTATGTAGAAGGATTAGATATCTTTCGATTTGAATCAAACCATAGTGTAATTCTCACAAAGTATTATTGAAATTCTAGGTAGCATAATAGCCTTGAACTAGTTATTTATTGTGATAATACCAGTGAAAACACACGCATGAGTTCCTCTAACCTACTTAATGCTAATATGGCATTTCGCTAATTCTTTTCAGCAAACTTTTAAGAAAGAAACTCTACCTTTTAATTGAGGCGGCATCACCTCAAAATTCTTCTAGTATCTTTGTTAGATTTAGAGATACGTGTACTTAGTAATGAACTTCCTTAAAAGCTTAGAGTTCAACCCTCACTTGAGTAACAACCGGCATTTTATAATTAGGATAGGGTTATCACGAATTTTATAATGCTGAAACTATTCACATATCGAATGACTTGTTAATACCATTTCAACCCGTAGCTTACTTGTTAAGTAATGATAGGTCAGGTTGTCGTTATTGGTGGATCTTTTAGTTTAAGAGTTTCAACCCCATTATACTCGAAATAGTTATTAGTAAATCTCTATTTAGAGGTTTAGTTAAAAGATCCGCTATGTTCTCTATTGACTTAACATAATTTAGGGAAATTATTCCATTCTTGATTAATTTTATTATGTAGTCATGTCTTCAACTCATATTTCTAGACTCTTCATTGTATACCTCGTTGTGTGCCTTTGCTTATGTGGCTTGACTATCACACATGACATATTTCAAAGATGTACTATTCGGTCCTAAATATATCTCTACAGTAGATCCTTAAACCACTCAGCTTCTTTCCTGTTTCTGATAGTGCTACAAATTCAGATTCTATAGTTGAGTGTGTTATTCATGTATGTTTCTTTGATTCCCAAGAAACAACGCCCCCTCCAAGAGTAAACACCTAACCCGAAAATAACCAAGAACTCTTCAAATGGCATTCTAATGTTCCTTGTTCAAATTACTAGTAAATCTACTAAGTTTACTAACAGCAAATGCTATGTCTGGTCTTGTGCATTGAACTGCATAAATAAAACTCCCTATAGCACTTCCATATTCTAATTGAGCAATAGCTTTTCCATCATTCTTTATAAGTTTAGAACTTGGATCAAGAGGGGTATTATACTCTTTTATGTTCAAATATTTGAACTTATTTGTCACATTCTCGATATAATGTGATTGACTCAAATTGTAACCCCACTAGTTTTAGTAACTTTAATATCCAAAATGGTATTAACTAGTCTAAGATCCTTCATCTTGAATGTGGAAGATAGAAAATTCTTCATTTTTTTATTCCATTCATATGATTATTCAAAATCAACACGTCGTCAACACATAAGTAAATAAATATAACACAATTATCGCATAATTTGGAATACAAGCATATCTTCACTATTGTGTTTGAAATCAAATGAAACAATAGCTAACTGAAATTTCTCATGCCATTTCTTATATGCTTGCTTTAAACCATATAATGATTTCACTAACTTGCACACTTTATGTTCATTTTTGGGTATGAAAATAATGTATTCAATCATTTTGTCGATAACCTTTAACTACTAATTTAGCTTTGAAAATATTAAGCGAACTATCAATATTATATTTTCTCTTAAGCATCCATTTACATCCAATAGGTTTGGATTCGAGTGGTAAATCGACAAGTTCTCATGTATTGTTTGACATAAGTGAATCCATTTTATCTTTACTTATATCTTTCCAAAAGATATTATCATGAGAAGCTATAACTTCTTTATAAGTTTTAGGATTAGAACAAGAAGAATTGTTCTTACAATATTTTTCTTATTTCTCTCTACTAAGTAAAAATAAATAAGTTGAGAGTCAATTTCATCCGGTCCTAAAGACTTCTCAATTCGAGTTCTTTTACTTTTTTGAGGTTCACTAGATTCATTAATATCTTTAGAAGATGTTTCATCTTGTGTTCCACTAGAACTAGAAATCTCTCTATGAGTTTCCCTTAATTCATTATGCGAAAATAGTGAATTCTCAAATAACTCCATGTCATTTGATTAAATTATCACATTAATCTCCAAATTCAATAATTTATATAATTTGTTATTACTAACATATCCAAGCACATTTGATGCTTATTGAACCCAACTTGGTCCTATTAGGGTTCGTGTTCTTACAATATGCAAGATACCTCCATATTTGAAGTATCCAATATTTGATTTTCTTCCTTTTCACAAATCATAATGAGATATCTCTGTAAATTTAGAAGAAATCTTATTTAATATTCTATATTCACTTAACAATACTTTACCCCATAAATTAAATGACAACTTAACATAAGTTAATATGACATTTATTATTTCAACTAATATTCTATTTTTTCTTTTAGTCAAACCACTTTGTTCGGGTGTCCTATGTGCAAAACATTGATATATTATATGTTTTTTTTCAAAATAATTTAAAATCACTAGAAAAGTATTCACATCCTCTATCACTTCTCAAAGTTTTTATTTTCTTTGAAACGACTTCTTTATCATTTTAGATTCTATACAAGTTTTACATTTGCATTCATCATTTTCTTTATAAGATATTAAGTCACATTTTAACATTCGTTTCATGGTACTCTTACATGTGTGACCTAATCTAGTATGTTATAAAGTAAATGAATCAATCAAATAAGCAAACTCAACTTTCTTATTAATCAACTTGTCAACGGTACAAAGTTTGACCATTCCTTCACTAGAATAGTTTTTTTCCAACGAATTTTCCATTTAGAGATAGTATAAGTTTACCGAACTCATGGACATTTTTTATACCCAATTTTCCTAAGAGACTATCACTAACAAAGTTCATATTCATATCAGGAACATATAGTACATTTGTTAAGATAACGATCTTGCAGGAAGTGAAGATAATCTCTACATTTCCTTCCACTCACTTTGGAGTGGTCTTCATTACCCATCTGAATCAATTGATCTCCATCTATTTCATAATAAGTTTTGAATAAAGATTTATCATATGACGCATGTACAGTTGCACATGTATTATACCACTAACCGAGAACATTTCCCTTGATAGCATTGATCTCACTCACAGTAGCCACAATGTTAATTTTTTTTTTGATGAAATTTACTTTTCTTTTTGAAGGTTTTTTTAGCGTCGACATTCTTTTGCATAATGTCCGAGTTTTTCACTTACAAAGTAACCTCCCTTAAACTTCTTCTTAAACTTGTCAAAGTTTATAGAGAGCTTTCTTTTGTTGAATTTGTTTGAAGGTTCGGTATTCTCCATGGCGGCCTTTGAAGTGCCTTCATAAGAATTATCCTTCTTATTTCTTGTCTTTGATTCTTTCTCAATTCGAAGATATTTCTGCCCTTGTTCCAAAGAGTAATCTTCGAAACTATTCATGATTTTCTTTCGGTATCCTTTCCAAGTTCCTGGAGTTTTGCAATGTTTTCTCCCACTTGGAGAGATTTCGTAATTTCAATTTTGATTGCCTTCAACTTATTGACAAGAACTTGCAATTCAGCACTTGGGGAAGAAGGGGAATATTTTCAAGAAATTTAAAAACAAAATACCTTGTTATGAGAAATTTCTTTTTACCTTCTTCTTCGGCTTTATATTTATTTTCTAATGCATCCCAAATGTCTTTTGCCAAAAATATGTTGGTGTAGAGATCATGCAACCGGTCGGATAATGCATTGAGCATCTGATCGTGGCAAATCAATCCATTCTCTTGACGTTTTTGCCTCTGAGTCCTTATGCCTTCGGTATCTTCATCCCTTGGTTCCGCAAGTGGTGCCAATTCAGGATCAAGAATGTAGAATATCTTCAACACCATTACGAGAAACTTCAACTTGTCTTGTCAACTTGTAAAATTCGTCCCACCAAAATGGTTCAAACGAACAAGGTCTTGATTCATCAACTTGATCGTCGCCATGGTAGTTTCATTCTCCATTGTAAGATGTTGTTTGAGACTATTGGAATATTATTATTTAAGGGAATAGAGATGACAACAGAAAGAAAAATCAAGAACACTAAATATGATGAAAAGGCTCAAACATGAGATCATTGTCCTCAAACAATATTTGCCCTCTCTAAAATTTAATTAGTGTTTAAAGGGACTATTGGCAAATGATTGATAGGATTAATCAAGCCTTGAAGAGGAAAATACATAAACACTTGTATTTATCTTCCAAAACTTGAAAAACACTTTGAATGTTTGAACATGTAATGAATTGGATTTAAAAACACTATATTGTGGTTTTAATTGTTGATTTGTTATGTTTCTAATTGAAATCTGTTACTTATTTATAGATTTCAATTCATCATCCACGAAATAGTGTCATACTGATATGAAAAGTTGAGTAATTTCATGAAAAGCCGCCAAAAATCAAACCAGAAAAAACCAGACTAAAGACTAGTTTTTTGGCATATGCATACACATATTATAATCCATGTGTACGCATAGTGGTAGTACTTTCAAGCCATGGTTACACATGGTTGAATCGCCTGTGTACGCATGGACAAAACTCAAATTGCCCAATTTTGATTCCAAAACCAATTCATGTCATTTGGGACTAATTTGTCACATTTCATAGATTTCATTAGACCCAAATCTTGAACAATAATTATAACAGAAAGTCTTCCAAATGTCCGTAAGTTATTCAAATCGAAAGTGTTAGCAAAAGTTTCATTCGGAGGTGCAAGAAAACCGAGAAATGAACTCGGGCGGACAAGCGCGGTGAGTTGAATCCAGCATGGAATTATATTATGAATCACAATTGCAGAGTCTGGTATTATACACCATGGCCTTCAACTGGTCATCAAGTTCTATTGTAAGCGAAAACTCTAATTATTTCACTTTTTATATGTAATAATTGTTCTTTAGATTTTGTAACATGATGTTATATATATCTATTCTATACGCAGATCACTATTTTCCCCAAGACAGGATCGGTGCTGAATTTTTCATACAAATTTGGAGATCCTATTTCGGGGGAAAAGCAGATTTTTTTTTGGAAGAAAGTAATGCTTTCTGGAGCTTCAATCGTATTAAGGGTGGTAGGCCAAGCAACACTTGGAGTGGACGTACCAGTTTCCTTCTATGCTGAACCTAATAAAGTGCCTTAGTTCCCTGTATTAAACGTACACAATACTAGTCATGGTTAGATGGTGTAGTTTCTTTTGCTTCAAAAAGTCTAATGAAATCTTTATACTATATTAGACATGACGACAACATAAAATATTGGGCATGTCTCGTACTCAATTGGACATATATAAGGGATATCCTAATATTTTTTGACCTAAAAATCAAATGTGTTCAAATCTTACAAATAGTTGCTTTTCCTCTCAACTTTTCTCATATAAGAGTGCAAGAATGATTAAAGTGTTTGAGTTTATAGACAAGTAGCACACCATTAGTACAGAAACAAGACACATTGAACATAAGCTTTGTTGAATCATTGTAAGGTAAGACGACACATCCTCCTTGTCGTACCTCAAATTTACCATTAGTAAAGAAGGTAGGGATAGTCCAAAACTCCGATTGGCCTAATAACCACACCTAATCGCCAGTGGTGTTTTGCTAAATAAAAAGTCTTGGTTGAGCAGAAATAACACACTTAAAATAAAAAATGATAAATAAGGTTTCCATTTTTTTGGAATTCTAGAATTTGCACAAAACTTTTCTATCCAATAAAGTTAATTCTAATTTGGATATTTGAAAGTGTCAGTATCTGTCCTATAAGGTCATGTCTGAATTTTTCAAATAAAATGTTAAAATTGATTTATGAATAAAATAGTCATTTTTTTTTTCTTTTTGAGTAGGATAGGTAAATATTTCATGTTTGTATAAAATCTACAATTTTTGAGGGGTCCAATTATCTATATGCTTATAGGGCTATTAATTCCAAGACAATTTTTGCTAAGTAATTATTTATTTATTATTTATTAATTTAAGTTAGAGTAGAATTTTTCACTCATTCGATGATTTATTTTTGCACAAGAATAGACAATTATCTATATGCTTATAGGACTTTATTTTTGCACAAGAATAGACAAAAATGATGATGTCGACTCATGATTTCTTCAAGCTTCACATTGTGCGAAATGTTCTAATTAACAATAAAAACAATTTTCTATCGTTTAAATTATAACATATTTTCCTCCAAGACAGTTGACTAACTAATGAATAAGTTTATTAGGTTAAATGCATTCCGGGTCATCCGATTTCGGACAGAATTGTATCTAGGTCACTCATTTTGCAATTTGGTGCAATCGTATCACCAACTTGGGTTTCCTTGCAAATTTGATAACTCACCTTGAATTTAGTACAATCATGTAATCCATCATCGATTTGTTTGCAAATTCAATCACTTCAACTAATATCACAATATGCTGAAATGACCGCTAAAATTAACTAAGTGTGTTCACGTTACACAATAATACACATTCACCATCTAAAACAATTATTTCTTACCAAAAAAAAAAAAAAGGATGCATTTACATATCAACTATCCATTAGTCTTAATGTCCAGATTAGTAATATTCTGTTAGTAAAATTGACTGCCATGGATAGAGAATAGACTTTCAAGAAAATCTAAGTTGGTGATATGATTGCACCAAATGGAAGATATGATCAAATTTGCAAGAAATATAGAAGTTGGTGGGTGACCTGACTACACTAAATTAAAAATGAGTGACTCGTATACAAGTTCGCCAAAAGTTGGGTGACCTGTTGTGTATTTAACTCCAATTTTACTACGTATCATTGAAATTAGTTTCATTTAATTTTGTCAATAAAATTATGAAACATCAAATACATTCCAATCATTAATTTTTCTCTAAGTTTTTCATGTAAGAGTGATTTGGTTTATAATCAAATACACAACACATATACATACACATGAAGAGAGAACATCATATCACCGTACATTTAATTGAAGCATCATATCATCTTGGCACCCAAATGTTAATCCATCCGTCTTTCTCAAACTATAAAAGATTACACATGTCATGATAATCGTATTTTACACAATTATTTGGACTTTTAAACTTGATTATTTATGGCTAATTGAATGCATATTTACCTAAGTTAAATTATGTTCATTGTAGATAAATCCTCGACTTAATGCATTTAGACGCAATTGATGACAAGGAAAAATATATTTTTAACCTTAAGTCAGAATTAATTCGGAGCAATTGGCGATAAACTATATTGCATATGATCAATTTGAAACATTAATTGGACAATTGGAGGAGAATCACAAGTTTTGGTAGTTAAATTTGGAAAGATGGGAGATTCAATTATATACGTCTAGTACATCGAAATCTCACGATTAAGATTTGAGAGTGTTAGGCATCAATTGGATGAGGAAAGAAGTCAAAATGATGAAATATAGTCCAAGTACTATCACATATCAACTTCCAGCCGAAAAAGTTATGCTTCGAATTTCGAGTCTCCGTTTGAGACCCATTTTTGGCATATGAAATGTTCGAATTGGAAAAATTATATTTCTGGAAGATTTGTTACTCTTTGAGTTATCTTTCCAATGCAATTTGAATCACCTCAATTGAATATCGGGAGAGAAATATACGACAAAAATAGTGAAATCTGTCCAGTGGAAAGAAACAGATATCAATGCGGCCGCATATGTATAATTTGATGTGACCGCATCATGCATTCCAGGGCTAAAATTGATGGCTGAACGTCCTTCTATGTGACCGTTTATGAATATACTATGAGACCGCATAGTACAAACATTTGGGGATATTTTATTTCTTTCTTCAATTGAAACTCTACTTTGATAACAAGATTTTAGGCATCTTATATGTACCAAACTCGACCAGAACACAGGTTGAGACCTCATTTTGACCTAAGTTTATTGAAGAATTTTCATCCATTTTCAAGATTCAAGCCAAGAAATTGGATTCCTCCACTTTCTTCACTATTTCTCGATCCGGGTGATGTCTTTTCATTATTTTTTGTACAGTTTAATAATTGGGATGGTTGGCTAGGTTTTTCAATTGTATTGGATGAACGTCGAACCCTATTTTTATTTATTTTAATTGAAGTCATCAATTTAGAAATTTCATTTTATTATTTGATTGATTTTACATACACATTGCACTATTTATTGTTTGACCACCAATTAAGTAGTTAATTGCTTGTTGTAGTATATGAATGCTCACAATAAATTTAGAACGCGGTAAAATCAACATGTGTAGTTAGAATTATGAATAATCTCTTTCACACATGCAATCTTGTTGATAATCTAAACCAAATGCATGACTTTCATATGAATTCGGATAGGGAATATGATCGTCTCGTGTTAGTCATAGATTGATGTATCTTGGAAAAGAACATTTAACATATTAATTTTATCGATTGTCAAAAAATGCATGAATTTACTAGATTAATTATTGAGAATTGAAATAAATGGAAATAAGTGGATTCACGATTCCAATACAAGCATTCACATATTAGAAAACATCATATTTATTTGTTTTGTTAGAGTAGATATTAGTATAACAACAAAACACAATTCTCTTTTGTCGCGAATTTGATAAAAACTATTGAACTATAAATTAGACATTATACCTCGTGGGAACGATACTCTTAACTCACATATTTTATTACTTGTACAACGATCTGGTACACTTGTGGGTTCACGCGAACAAGTTTTACGCGTAAACTACTGTCACCTTCTTGTGATCAAACTAAAGTTTTTAATTTTATTTTCTTTTTATACTGAAAAATATCTGTAAAGCTAATATTCTGTGTCCCGATAGGGACCGTTCAACAATACTTGAGTTGTTTATAATTATTAGAGCGGAATTCTTCAACTCTATATAATTTAGTTATTAATGTATCAAAATCGACAAGCTTCATGATTTATCAAGTTTTTTAAATTAATACGTCTCTTTTAATTGTGCAAAACGCTCTAATTATAAATGGAATCAATTTCTGTCATAATAATTTTTTATGAAACACAGTTGACTTAATTGTTAAATAATTTGATCAAACATTATTCAAGGAAGTTTCATTAGAAACATTCAATAAAATATATTCCTAATTTGTGATTTCCCGTCTAACTTTGTTCATATAAGAATGCATAGTTCATATATACAAGTACAGAATTTACATATACGCACACACAAGCATGGAAAAGCAGAACTATGTTCTCTATAGGAAGTTCAACCTGACACTTATTTCTGCAGCAAATCTTCCAAATGGCTGTAAATATTTCAAACCCAAAGTGTATGCCAAAGTTTCATTCTGTGGTGACAAGAAGACTGAGAAGCGAACTCGGTCCGACAATCACGGCCGGTTGAATCCAGCATGGAATTATACAATGAAATACAAAATTGACGAATCAGGTATTACGCACTCCGGCCTTCAACTGGTCATCAAATTGTACTGTAAAAGAACACTTGGGAATCGATATGTCGGAGAGATTCACACATCCATCAAAGAACTTTTTGATTATGCATACAGATGGGGAGGCTGTGCCAGTTTATCCCTCCCAATCATGAAGGGTTCTGCAGAAACATGTGGGGTTTTGAAATTTTCGTACAAATTTGGGAAGAGAATTAAGAAGAAAAAACCAGGTTTTTTGAAGAAAATACTGCTTCCTGGAGCTTGTATTTTGTTGCGGGTGGCAGTTGCAATAACACTTGGAGTGAATATACCAGTTTCTTTTAATGCTAAACATAATATTGTTGATCCAGATAACTTGAACAAGAAGAAATGAAACGTCATTAAAAGTTAAAAATCCTCGACATATTTGTTACTCAGTATTACATATATGTTGTATTAGATACAAACTTCTGTGTAAAATGGTTAAGATTTTAGTATTGTTATGAATTTCAGATCACAAGATTATGACGACAATGAAATAAAGATGAAGAAAATAAGAACACAAGAAGTTTAGAAGAGGAAAATCCACTATGATCAATAGTTTTGTGTTAACAATATTAAGATCTCAATAATCTCAATTGAAATCTAAACTCTCAAGAATGTTGTATATGTTTTCTCTCCTTCTCTTGACTGCTAATACATTACAGGTCATGATTCCATTGAAAGTGTTTAATTCGGGGTCCCTTCCTTCTGTCTTCTCTTCCTTTTTATACTCATTTAATAGTTTCTTTGGGAAGAACTGCTTGGTGCTCTATAACTACCCACTTTCTTTATGATGGCTGATTTGTCGTGAAATTGCCATCTCTAACTGTTGCCATTACTCTTGTCGTTCAACCGCCCACAACTAGGATCCTTAGATCGTGGGGTGTGATGGAATTGCTCGATAACTGCTTCAATAACTGCTCCTCTGGATGACCACGATATCTCATGTTTGCTAAGATCTTGGGCGACTCGAAGGTTTGGACGAAAACGGGCTCATTTATTCTGAGCGATCGTAGGACACTCCATTCGCTCAGATTCTGGGAGTTTAACAAGTTTAGGAGATGACGTTACTTTGTTCTTGGGCCTCTATTGCATTCATCAATGGTCAGATTTGGGCCTTTGTCCTGGACTTCCCCAATTGGGCTTCATTATTTTGGTTATTTAATTTGGACTACACTTTTTGTATGTCAACAATTACCCTCCAATATGGCAAAATCAATATCAATTATTAACCTTTGCCATATTCTTACTTTGTATTTTTCGGCAATATTTGAAATTCCCAAGAATTTCAATCATTATTTCCTTCTATAACTTGAAAAGGTGCAACGTTGCAAACCCCTATAAACCCAAAAGGCATGCCACTTTATCAATCCATTACCTTCACGTCTGTAAATCGTGCATTCTATAAAGATCATTGTTCATTGTCTTGCTTCTTCACTACCTTCTCAAGAACCTTTCACAACGACTGTATTTCGTATCAAATGGCAACTTCAACAACTCTTTCCGATGATTCCTTCAGTTTCGAGGACTTCAAAAACCTTCTTACTCGCCCGTATATAAACTCAAACTCTCTTTCACAAGCCAACCCTGATCTCCAGGAGTTTTATCTGGGCCCGTCATTCAATGATGCTGAATCGGTCGGACGGGCGGCGGTGAGTCAACTATTCCCTTGCACTAAAGACCCTCCTTTTCTGAATTCCTTACCGTTGAAGTCAATCCGCGATAGAGGTATT
>CAIGRB010077484.1:0-35243 GCA_903798255.1 Fraxinus quadrangulata
ACGATATCGTAATAAGTAATATAGTGGACTTTTGAGTCCGGATTATCGTTCTCACGAGGACTATACTCTAGTCTTAATCTACTTTTCCTACTCCTATTTGATGAAAGTAAACAAATAAAGAATTGATATAGTTGTGACTACTGACTTTCTATAATAAAGTAAATACCTAAAACTAAAAGAAATTATGATAAAATGTCAACCAATGATTGATCAAAGATTTACGTATGTAAAAAATATTAGGGCAATACAAATTCATCTCATGATCACTTTAATTCCTAATTCAAGATTCTAATTTAATGTAGTGTTCGGTCAAATTCGCCTATGGTATTCAATTTACCCCTCTTGATTTCTCATTGAATCTATTCAGTTAATTCAATTCCATATCTTTATGCGACTTACACTTAGTTAAACTAATTTTAGTTCTAGAAATTCTTATAACGACTGCAATACTTAGTATATGTATCTTTACACATTATACTTCACTATCGAATTTTATTATACGTTTTAAGCTTCAAATTCACCTTTTGATTCGTAATAAACTCAATTGATCATCAAATTATTGGTCAGATAATTCAAAACATTAAAATCATAATAAAATCAATACATGAAAGAATAAACTACAGAAATCTTGAATTAAAGAATTAAGGGTCACAAACGATTATATTGTTTGCCATAATGTAGAATTTAGCCAAATATGATGAAAAAGATAAAATAATTAAACATATTCGAATATATCACAGGATTTATATGACTAAAAATATGAAATAGAATCAACTCTTGCACCAAGATTCTTTCGCTTCCAATCTTTGATTTGAACTCGAATCCGTGATGAATTTCTTCTCGTGAATTTTCTCTTCAATATTGTGTTTTTCTCTCTATTTTGCAATCTGTGGAATCCCTAATTCGTGCCTCTTCTTGTCTATTTATATTTCTCTCACGTCCTTGACCAAATTGGAGTCTTTTTCTGGGCTTTTCGCGGCCCAAAACACGTACCCTAAACTTTGCTACAAGCAGCGCCTGGGTTCTGGCGCTGCCATGCTGCACTTAGCAGCACCTGGGCACTGCCTTACTAGAGTTTTCTGCTTCTGCTTTCCCGGTCGTTACCTCACTGACATTTTTTTTCTTCATTTTATGGCGCTTGGGCGCTCCTTCATGGTGCTTGGGCGCCAATTTTCTGTACATTCCTCCTTGCAATACCTCTATTTTTTACTTAATCACCATATCTTCAAAACAACACTAGCACACACATTAAAAATGTTCTATAACCATAAAAATTAGGAAAATAATTAAGTTAATTTGGTATAACATTCATGTGTAAACACATTCATCAAATACCCTAAAACTTAATATTTTGTTAGTCCTCGAGCAAACACATATACAAAGATAATGGGCTAGAAACGACACACACAAACTTAGACAGATAGCTTGCAATTTATCTTAGTATTGAAAACACTGTATCATATCTATGAATGATTTAAAATTACAATGTAAAAGCTAACTTCCACTTATCCAATGCAAATGGGTGTGTGTGTGTGAAAAATCAAGTATAACGTCGAAAATTCACAAGTTGGTTTAATTCTCCACCATCAATGGACAATTCTTTTCTTATATTGCTTGTGAGATTCACATAACCCCAAACTTGTTTTCTTTTACGCTCTCACCATGGTGTAATTTTAAGTTTAGTTTCATGTTTCACGTCTTCATACCTCTCTAATTTGGTTTCATTTAACGGACAATGTCAGTAGTTTGTTCATGTGATAATTCTCCCAATAGTAAGTGCTCAACAAACTAGTTTCTACTAAGTGATTTAAACCCACTAGTTATCTAGCCCCCCCTCCCCCCAACAATGAACATCATTTTTTAGCACTTTATTGACCTCACCCATTTTTCTCTTCTTGACCCATGTAGCAAGCTTTTAGTTGGTAAATCCCTGACTTTAGAATGCCCAAAGAGTACTAAGTTTCAAGATACCCTACAGACCTAATCACTCTAGTCAAAAAGGTGTCGGCATGAGACATAAGCTAATTCAATGCATTTTGAATAAGCTGAACGCAACATAAGTTGAGGTTTAGATTCCTAGCATTCGGTCATCACCAAGCATCTATTCGAAAGTCAAAACACTCCACACAAATCTTATTACATGCATGGAATCACCACAATCCTAAACCGTCTCCTTCACCGGTTAATACGTTCAAAATATATTTATAGTCAAGGGATGTTGTGAATCATGGTATACGAGATTAAGCATCTAGGTCATATCTATCACCTAAGCATATGAACCTCATGTTCTTGTACGACACTTTACCTCATTTTAGTGCATAATGATTGTCACGTTTATAATGGATAAGTGGTAATTAAAACTCAAGCACATGATTCATCGCCATTCACTAACGAATACATGCTCTCAACTATATTCATCATAGAAACAAGACTATTCGATTCACAAAAGCACAAAAATGTAAATTAATAGAGTAATATTATATATTTATTATTTTTTTAACACACACAACATGCCAATCACAATCACATAAAATAAACATGCCAAGCACAAATAGCATAGGCCAACTAAATACCCCCAAACTTAAAATGAATATTGTCCCCAATGTTGAAAAGCAAGAACGGGAGAAATACTTACATGAGAAGACACTAATTGTCTTTGACGTCGTCGGTGTCATCTCGAGGAATGGCTGGGTGTGCAGTGTTATCAGGCAGTTGAGGTGGTTGAGGGAAAGTGTGGTTAGAGTAAATGGAAGCTAGGACCGAGTTGAATTCATTCTGATAATGGAACTGCACGGATAGAGTTTTGCATCGAATTTAATTACAGTTGCATTATGTCCAACTGTACAGCAAGGTCCGGGATAGAGTCACTAAAAAGCTGCGGTCGGCGGGATCTTGATGGTCGCTCGGTAGATTCGGGTGTTGGTGCACTAGGGGACCCTAACTGGCTCATGAATTTCTAAGTATGATCCCTTGTAATTACCGATTTCGAGTGAATGACCTCTTCAGATGGGTGGGTGACAACCCCACCTTTCAAGCACAATTCGTAGATCATGCCCTAAGCCACCAGTAGTAGAGCCGCACAAAGTATGTAGAATGTTGTTGTGGATAACCTAGCCAACGTCAATAGACAACCCACGTTGAATTGCGTAGTTCAATGTTGCCCGTTTCTTATTGACCTCACTTAGATTACCACTTGGTAACAGTTTGGTCGAGATGAAATGATGCCCCGTCTTGCATTCTGTCGTCATAACCAAAGCGAGGCAATTAATCACATCATCCCTCGATGGCTTCCACGAAGTCCCAAGTTTTGCCAAAATGTCAATAACCTCATTCGAATCAATGTCTATGTTTTACAGTTGAGAATAGTCATCCACCTCAATGTCAAGCAGATTGTAAAATCGATTGATGGGTGTTCGATCAAACGGTATCCATTTACCCCTTACAAATGCCTGAAAATCCTTGTATTCCTTCGCATTGGCATGAACTCTTGCACAATAGGTATTAGGGCTGGGCGTGGCTACCTGGCAAAAGTTTCCCAATGGTG
Organism: Fraxinus quadrangulata; assembly: GCA_903798255.1. Lineage (NCBI taxonomy): Eukaryota > Viridiplantae > Streptophyta > Magnoliopsida > Lamiales > Oleaceae > Fraxinus > Fraxinus quadrangulata. The sequence goes on from CAIGRB010077484.1 coordinate 3,545, forward strand.
TTGTTCAAGTTGTGCCCACATATAATTCTCAAATCCTCTCTTCGATATACAGCTCTTATGTACCGCCATATTGTTATAACATTCGGAGGCCTCGACACTGACGAACTTACTTCTATCAAAGAAACTGGAAGATGAGGAAGTAGATTTCGATTTATTTTTTGAAGGCATTGAACTCGAACATATATAGAATATGGAACTCATTAGCATAAGAAAGAGAATGGATAAGATATAACAGAAGAATTGGTTATAGGGACGCGAACTCACATAAGGAGTGTTCCAAGGATGGCAACTAAAAAAAAGATAAAATAAGAATAGGATAAATCACGCACGAAGAATCAGAGAGAAAAAGAAATCATAGAACACTAACTGAAAGCGTACACTCAGCTAGGGTAAGGGGAGACAAGTCGCCAAACTTAAAGAAGAGGCTCATGAGGATGTTAACATATAGTTGAGGAGAATTAGCACAAACGTGCATAATCATGACCAACTATTGAGCACATAGGATGCATCCAATATATGACACAACACATGAAAATTCCACAACAAAATAACTCTAATGACATGAATGTGGATGTGTGTGAAGTGAGATAGAAGTGCCACAAAAGATATAGAAGAAATTAGCATAAAGTGGACATGAAAAATTCATCGAGACATATTATCAAACACTTAGTGAGAACAAAAATTTTCCACTTTGATTGAAAAATATGAGCCTTACATACCAAACCCATCACAAAATTTTTACCATACTCCACAATGGACACTTCAAATAGCGAAAAACATATAGAAAAATTCGAAAGTGTACCTTGTGTCCTTAGCTTAGATGGGGTGAGAAGAAACCACAACTGAATATAATTAGAAAAAATAAACCCGTGTGTGTATGTTGGTGGTAAGTAACCTTGAGTTGAGGTTGAAAAAGGAGAAGAATTGATCGGAAGATGGAGTGATGTAGGGAAAGAATGAGAGAATAGATGAAGAAGAGAAGAGAAAATGAAGAAGTAAAATAAAATTTGGGATTAAGGGAGTGGGGGAGTTTGTTTTTTGGAGAAAAAGGGCAGTGCCTCGCTGCGTTTCTGTAAAAAAAACGTAACAAATTTTTTTTTTACTGATACCTCAAATATACCACTCGTAGTTATCATCATCTCCCTATTGATGATTTGGTTATCACTCTCCATTTACTTTCGTTTGCACCACAAACTTGTATATGTCCTACAATACAACGAGAATAATACGAATAAGTCAATCAAAATAAACCACGAATGACATAACTTAAAAATGAAAAACTAAGTAATGCAAGGGATAGAGCTTAGGTTGCCTCCTAAGAAGTGCTTATTTACAGTCATTAGCTGGACTTCATCCCGTGACTATTCTGGAACAACTAGGTCAAGGCCTTCTTTAGCGGTTGGAAAGTCCTCAACATAGTATTTGATATGATGCCATTGACCTTGAAATTGCCCTTGGTTGGGTGATATAATTCAATTGTCCCGTAAGGAAACACTTGGGATATCGTGAAAGATTCGAACCATCTAGATTTTAATTTTCTAGGGAACAGCTTGAGTCTAGAATTGTACAAGAGTACTTGATCCCCTACATTGAAAATACGTTGTTGAATGTTTTTGTCATGCCACTACTTAGTCCTTTCTTTGTAGATGGATGCATATTTGTGAGTTCCTCTTATGAACTCTTCCATTCATGAAGCTGTAGTATTCTCATTTCTCCAGCCTTTTCAAGGTCCATATTCAACTGCTTCAATGCCCAGTATGCTTTGTGCTCAAATTCCATTGGTAAGTGACAAGCTTTCCCAAATACTATTCGGTATGGAAACATGCCAATCAGTGTTTTGTAAGCAGTATGATAGGCCCATAAGGCATCATCCAATTTTTTAGACCAATCTTTTCCGGATGTATTTACCATGAGTTCCAGAATTCTTTTCAATTGTCTATTGGAAGTTTCGGCCTGCCCACTAGTCTGAGGATGATAGGGTAAGGCTATTCGATATTGTACTCCATACTTAGCTAGAACCGCCTGGAATAACCGATTATGGAAGTAGGTTCCTCCATCACTGATGATGGCTCTTAGAGATCCATAATGATTGAAGATGTTTTTCCACATGAAATCCACCACTACCTTTGCATTATTGGTGGGTAACGCCTTTACTTCTACCCATTTGGAGACGTAATTCACTGCCACTAGTATGTATCAATTATTATAGGATGATGAAAAAGGTCCCATAAAATCAATACCCCAGACATCAAATAACTCCACATCAAAATATTGTTTAGTGGCATCTCTTGACAGGCAGAAATGTTACCTATTAGCTGACATTTATCACAAGATCGACAGACACTGTGACAATCCTTAAATAATGTAGGCCAATATAACCCGTTTTGAAGTACCTTTGCTATGGTTTTAGTCGGCCCAAAATGACCTCCATACGTAGAAGCATGAACCCTGAACAGTATTGGTTTCATCTCATCCTCTAGCACACATCTACTGATAATCTGATCAGCCCCTCTTTTGTATAAATGTGGATCATCCCAATAATAGAATTTCACCTCATCGAGAAGTTTTTTCTTCTGTAGATAGGTAAATTCTGGATCAACATGTCCACTTGCTAAATAATTAACAATAGTTAAATACCAAGCGCCTTTTCTAACTACAAAAATTGCTCATCAGGGAAGATTTCATTGATATCTAACTTATCAAACTCTTCTACTTGTTCCAGCCTCGATAAATGATCTGTCACCTGGTTTTATATCCCCTTCTTATCATGAATTTCAATGTCGAACTCTTGCAGCAACAAAACCCACTGAATTAATCTTGGTTTAGCATCTTTCTTCTCGAATAGGTATTTTAAGGCTGAGTGATCTGTGTATACTATCACCTTTGAACATAATAGATACGAACATAACTTGTTAAATGTAAACACCACTGCTAGTATTTCTTTTTTAATTGTTGCATAGTTGATCTGAGCATCTGTTAATGTTTTGCTAGCACAATAGATGACATGCAAGACTTTTCCCTTTCGTTGACCCAACACAGCTCCCACTACAAAAACTCTAGCATCACACATTAGTTCAAATGGCAGTTCCCAATTTGGTGCCACTATGATGAGTGCAGATGTTAAATTTTCCTTCAAAGTGTTAAAAGCATTCAAAAACTCATCAGAAAAGATAAATGACACATCCTTCTTCAATAAATTGTACATGGGTTTAGTAATTTTCAAGAAATCCTAGATGAATCGTCTGTAAAACCTTACATGACCTAGGAAATTTCGAATCCCTTTAATCGAGGTAGGTATCTGTAATTTTTCAATCACCTGTATCTTTGCTTTGTCGACTTCAATGCCCTGTGATGAAATTCGATGACCCAATACTATTCTTTTTTTACTATACAGTGACACTTTTTCTACTTGAGCACCAGATTTTTCTCTTCACACCTTTGTAAGACAAGTTATAAACCTTCCAAGCAGTCATCAAATAAGTCTCCAAATGCTGAAAAATCATTCACGAAAACTTCTATGTACTTCTCAACCATGTCAGAGAATATCACCATCATCCATCGCTGAAAAGTGACAGGTGTGTTGCAAAGACCAAATGGCATTCTCCTAAAGGCAAAAAAGTACCATAAGGACATGTGAAGATTATTTTCTCTTGGTCTTCCAGAGCAATTGCTACCTGATTATACCCTAAATACCCATCTAGAAAATAGTAATGAGAATGACCTGCTAACCATTCCAACATCTGATCGATAAAGGGCAATGGGAAGTGATCTTTTCTGGTGGCATTGTTCAGCTTCCTATAATCTATACAAACTCTCCAGCCTATTACTAACCGTGTTGGTATTATTCATTGTTCTCGTTCTTCTCTATTGTAATTCTACCCTTTTTAGGCACCAATGTACTGGACTCACTCAAGAACTGTCTGAAATGGGGCAGATAATTCCTGCATCGAGCAATTTCAGCACCTCTTTTCTTACCACTTCCTTTAAATTTGGATTTAATCTGCGTCGGCCGTCCACAGATGGCTTTGAATTGTCCTTCATGAAGATTTTATGCATACAAAGAGTATGACTGATTCCTCAAATATCAGCTATAGTCTACCCAATTACAGTCTTGTGCTCCCGAAGTATTCCCAATAACTTATTTTCCTCTTCTTCTATCATGTCATTAGCAATGATTACTGGCAAAGTCGTAGAGTTCTCCAAATATGCACAATGGAGATGGAATGGTAATGATTTTAACTCCAGAGTCAGTCATTTCTCCACTGAAAGTACTAGTGGTGTAGGATTGGAACCAAGAGACTCGTATTGCCACTATCTCTTTCCATGTGGATGCTCACCAAGTTCACTGTATAATCTGTTCCGTCTGACTTTACTCCCTCAATTGTGCACTGACATATAATTTCTGGATATGTTGCATTAAATGTATCTGCCACTAGCTCATCAAGAATATCCACTTGGCAACAAGTATTTAAGGTCAACGAGTGTTTCATTTCCTTGAACATATTGAAGATAACTTTTTCATTGTCCATTCGAATAATCATTTTTCCATCATATACATCAATTAGAGCTTGCCCAGTAGCCAAGAATGGTCTTCCCAGGATTAGAGGAATGTTTGAATCCTTTTCTATGTCCAAGATAATGAAATCTGCCGAAAAAATGAATTTATCAACTTTGACAAACACATCTCCAATGATCCCCTTTGGCCTTTCGAGAAAATGGTCGACAAGTTGCAATAAGATTGTTGTGAGTTTAGCTTCCCCCAATCCAAGAGACCTTTACACAAAGAGTGATATCAAATTAACACTAGCACCTAAACACTAGCACCTAAATCACATAAAGAATGCTCAAAATAATTAGAGCCAAAGGTGTACGGTATAGTAAAACTCTTTGGATTCTTTAATTTAGGAGGTAGCTTTTTAAAGAGAATTGCACTGCATTTGTAACGACTCGACCTTGAGCCGAAATTGTTATCATGCCATACGTATTGTCCACTTTGAGAGGGCTTAGGCCCATCTCACTCCTCACGACTTTCTGACGTGTCTCCCAACTATTCGAACCCAAGAACTCTATCATATGGGAGATTTAAGTTGAATCCTACTACCAATTGGACATGTTGCTCAATTGGCACCAGGATTCAACTTAAATCTTCCATATGATGGAGGTCTTAGGTTTGAATTTTGGGGATACGTCAGAAAGTCGTGAGGGCTAAGTTGGGCATAGACCCTCCCAAAGTGGACAGTACATATGATATGATAATGATTTCGGCACAAGTTCGAGTAGTTACAAATTCTTCATTCAAGCTTATAGTTTCACGCTCTCCAAGCTTTCTCTTGTTGGCTAAGATCTCTTTCAAAAATTTTGCATAACTAGGCATCTGTGTAATTAGATTTGCAAACGGAATGTTTTATATGTAGTTTCTTGAAAATCTCATAAAACTTTGTAAATTTCTTGTCTAACTTCATCTTCTGAAATCATTGAGGAAAGGGAATCTATGGTACATAGGCTTTGACGGGGCATGGTGCTCTTATTGGAGATGGTTCTTCTTTCTCTTCAATTTTATTTTCACTCTATATAGATTTCTTGTCCTGAGGTGCCCCTACAACTTCTACCTCTTTTTCTCTTCTGTCTCGCTTTTTCACATGTATCTCAAGTAGTTGTACTTTACTTCTGGTTATAGTAGCTTACACTTATTCATTTGGATTTATCATTGTATTGCCCAATAATGTCCCTTGGGGGCGTTCTACAAACTATTGAGCTATCTGACTGATTTGTATTTCCAACTTCTTAATAGATGCTTGTTGATTTTAGAAATTCGTATCAATTTGCTGGAACACCTTGTCTGTTTTTTGCATATATTGGTCGAACATCTCGCCCGGACTTGGTTTTTTCTCGTGCTGGACATTATTTTGAACACTCGCGGGCTTATTATCAGACCATCTGAAGTTCGGGTGCCGTTCCATCCTAGATTATATGTTTGTGAATAAGGGTTAAAATTTTGGGAGCCATTCTAAATGAAGTTGACCTATTCCTCGGGATAGCCTATAGACATACAATTTTCTGTTAAATGATCAGCTCCACAATTTTCACATGATGGGCCACTCATTACTGCATGTGCTCCCTTCGTTTGTGATTTCACCAATAATTCTACCTACTTTGTCAAGGTAATCTGCGCGTTGGTAGATGATATGTTATCAAGTTCATATACCCACAGAGGAATCCACCTGAGATTTTGACAGTGGTGAGAGGCCAGTGTAGAAGTACTGTACTTGATTATCACTTGGGATTTCATGATTTGGACATTTTTACATTAACTCTTTGAATCTTTTCCATACCTGATGATAGAGACATCCTGCTGTTGAAAGGTTTGAATCTCCAACCTTTTGCCAGTGGAAAGAATCTGTTGCAAAATTTTCTGGTAAGGTCTTCCCATATAGTAATGCTTGCATGAGGGTCAACGTCCAACCACTCGAATGCTACATCTCCAAGTGCATATGGGGATAAATGCAATTTAATAGCATCTTCATTGACCCCGGGAGCATGGAAATTCTGATAATTTCTGAGGAACCTAGAGATGTGTATATTCGAATTTTCATGAGACAACCCATAGAATTAGAGAGTATTGTTCATCAAATTGATCTATTCTGCCCTTATCTGAAAATTGTTTATCCCGAATTCTATATACACAATATTGAAGTGTGCAGGTGCATCTATGGGCGTCAAGAATATTGAGACAGTAAATCTCCTTCATTTATTTCCCTTCGCTCTTGCTGCTAATCAGGTCATGCAACTACTCGATAGCATGTCCAGTTGGCTGAATATGATTCAGAATATTTTGATCATCTGCCATTTGATGTTACTATTTTTGTTTGTGTTCTTTGCGTCTTCGTCCGAGGTGTGTTCTATTTCCGATTCAAGCTTGTCACCTTGGGCACGGAGCATGCAACAAACAATTTTTTTGTAATTAAAAGAAATTAAACAAAATCAAATAATAGGTAAAAATAAAATAAACTAAGACTAAAAGTAAACAGTCCCCAGTAAGGACGCCAAAAACTTGTTATTTTTTTTAATATCGCAAGTGTACGATATCGTCACAAGTAATATAGTGGACTTTTGAGTCCAGATTATCGTTCTCACGAGGACTATACTTTAGTCTTAATTTACTTTTCCTACTCCTATTTGACAAAAGTAAACAAATAAAGAATTGATACAGTTGTGACTATTGATTTTCTATAATGAAGTTAATACCTAAAACTAATGAAAGTTATGATAAAATGTCAACCAATGATTGATCAAAGATTCATGTATGTAAGAAATATTACGGTAAAACAAATTCATCTAATGATCACTTTAATTCCTAATTCAAGATTCTAACCTAATGTAGTGTTCAGTCAAATTCTCCAATGGTATTCAATTTACCCCCCTCGAGTTCTCATTAAATCTATTCAACTAATTCAATTCCATATCTCTATACAAATTAGCCTTAGCTAAATGAATTTTAGTTCTAGAAATTCCTATAACGACCGTAATATGTATCTCTACACATTATACTTCGTTACCAAATTTTATTATACATTCTAAGCCTCAAACTCACCTCTCAATTCGTAATAAACTCAATTGATCATCAAATTATTGGCCAGATAATTCAAAACATTAAAATCATAATAAAATCAATACATGGAAGAATAAACTACAGAAATCTTGAATTAAAGAATTAAAGGTCACAAAAGATTACATTGTTTGCCCTAACGTAGAATTTAGCTAAACTTGAAGAAAAAGATAAAATAATTAAACATATTCGAATATATCCCCGGATTTAAATGACTAAAAATATGGAATACAATCAGCTCTTGCACCAAGATCTTCTTTCGCTTCCAATCTTTGATTTGAACTCGATTCCCTGATGAATTTCTTCTCGTGAATTTCCTATTTAATCTTGTGTTTTTTTCTCTATTTTGCAATCTGTGGAACCCCTAATTCGTGTCTCTTTTTGTCTATTTATACTCTCCTCACGTCTTTGGCCAAATGGAAGACTTTTTCTGGGGTTTTCGCGTCGCGACCTAAAACACGTATCCTAAACTTTGCGGCGCATCGCCTAGGCGCTGTGACAAGGCGCCGTGAATAGAATACCAACAGCGCCTGGCCACTGCTTAGGCAAAACCTGGGCGCTGCCTTGCTGCACTTCTTAATACCAGGCAGCACTTGGGCGGTGCCTACTAGAGTTTTCTGCTTTCTCGGGCAGCACCTGCTACCCCACTGATATTTTTTTCTTTTCTTTATTTTATGGCACTTGGGAACTCCTTCATGGTGCTTGGGCCCCAATTTCTGTCTATTCTTCTTTGTAATGCCTCCATTTTTTACCTAATCACCATACATTCAAAACAATACTAGCACTGACATTAAAAACGTTCTATAACCATAAAAATTAGACAACTAATTAATTTAATTTGATATAACTTTCGTGCGTAAACACACTCATCAACGATCTCTCGATCTACCCGAGCACAAGTTGTGAATCGCTAAAGAGCTTGACATGTTCAATTCCAAGGCTATTGGCCAACTCCAGAGCGATGACAACAGTCTCATACTCTGCCTCATTGTTGGTGGCTTCAAATTCAAATAGGAGTGTACAATGAATTTCGGTAAGCTTATTCAGACTGCTAATTATGATCCCAGCACCTAAGTGCAAGGAGTTTGATGCCCCCATCAACGAATATTTTCTAAGTGTCCGCCTTAGTGGTTGAGATATCCCCTGGCCTCCGAGGCCTCAGGGTGAGCTCCACGATGAAGTTCGCTAACACGTGTCCTTTGATAGAAGGTCGGGGCTTGAACTCTATGTCAAATTCACCAAGTTCGATTGCCCATTTTAAAAATCTTCTCGAAACATCAAGTTTTTGGAGTATCTATCTGAGTGGCTGATCTGTGAGCACTACGATCTGATGCTCAAGCTCGAGCTCAGATGTGGATAATTGTATGATGTTAGTGCTCAAACTTCGAACGCTAGAAACATAACACATCTTTGCTGTTGTCTAATCTTCCCACACGATTCTAATGTCATGACTTGTTGGAAACTTCATAGTAAGGTGAAATGTGGATACTATGACCCTTATCTTATTGAGTAGTGGTCTTTCAAGGATGGTGTTGTATGCCACAGAGGTTCGGACCATATGGAAAGGTGTAATCTCTATTACCTACCTTTGTCCCGAGCCCAAAGTAAGGGGAAGGTCAACAACTCCTTTTGAGATGATTGTTCCACCCCTAAATCCTTGGAGCGTGGTCTTGGACATCTTGAGTTGGTTAGTAGAAATACCCTTCTTCATGTAGGCATTACGAGACAATACATTGGCTACACTTCCATTATCTGCCAATATTCTTTTGACTTCAAAATTGGCTATTAGAGTAATTATGACTAAGGCATCGTCATGAGGAAATGTTATGCCCTCCAAGTCCTTTAGTCCGAAGGTAACGTCCTCCGTGTTGTTGAGAGTTGTCTGTTGAGCGGAACCCTATTGTCGAGCGTATTGCTTGCGTCCACTATTTGAATCTCCTCCCCCGATACTATCCTCCAATTATGATATTGATTGTACCAGCCTTGGGTTTGTTACCTCCTCCTGACTTTGGGATCTTTTTATTGTGATCATTCATATGATATTTATCGTGCCCGATATATGTGTTCAAAAAACCTCTTTTAATTAGGGCCTCAATCTCCCACTGTAATGTTATGTACTTCTCCGTTGTATGCCCATAATCCATGTAGTAGTCACAGTATTTGCTCTTATCTCTGGTCTTCGAGAGGGATTGCAACCTAGGAGGCCATTTAAGCTCTTTTATATCTTTGACCTCTATCAGTATGTTGGTCCTAGAGGTATTCAGATGTGTGAATGGCCTAGGTGGTACTTTCTACTTCGGCTTGCCTCGAGCATGATCTTGTCGTAAGTTCGATTCATGTAGCCTTTTAAGTTGGGGCTTCTCAAAGCTCGGGCTAGATTTCATTGTCTCCTCCATGTTGATATAATTTTCTCCTCGAGTGAGGAGCCTAGTCATTGTCTTTGGTGGTGTCTTAGATAAGGACATCTTGAAGGCCTCACACCTTACTGTATATGTTAAAGTTGAAATAGTCGCTGTAATGTGAAGGTCAGGTATCTGTAATCTTTCTTTGTTGAATCTCGTCATGAAGTTACGTAAGGTCTCATTTGAGCCTTGACAAGGCTACATGAGGGTAGCCGATGTCTTCCTGATGCACTTACTACTTGCGAAAAAGGTGAAAAATTTATTGTCAAGATCTGAGAATGATGCTATAGAATTGGGCTCCAGCGGGGCGAACCAATCCCTGGCGGCATTGGTTAAAGTTTGAGAAAAGGCCTTGCACATCACCGAGTCTGGTGCAACCTGTAGGTTCATGACATCTATGTACACATTGAGGTGGTGATAGGGTTAGTTGTCCCGTTGTACTCCTTAATGCAAGGAAATTTAAACCTGTCCGGGAGTGGATATGAAAGAGCCTCTGGTATGAACGGTATGTTAGGTATAAACCCTATTATTCCTTGGGTATTATGTAATAGTCCAGTCGTAATCCTATCTTGTGTGATTCGAGCGAGTTTGCCTGAGTCCATGGTAACTAATCTCGAGGCCAACACCGGTGGGGGTATGCCCGAGGCCCCAGATCCACTATTATCATGGGCATTACAAACATTACGAGCTTGAGTAGCAACCATGAAACTCCCTTGTTGAGCCAGGATAGGTTCTTGCACTGGTGTCGGAGTTGAAGGAGTATTTCTTTGGCTTAGCAGTTAAGTCAGCGTTGCAACTTGTTGATGTAGTTCTTCAAATGCTCCAGCGATAACCACTGCTGGTTGAGGATATGGTATGGCTGATGACTCTTCTTGATGGATTGGGGGCTCCGTAACATGGGGTTGGTTTGGAGCGGATGAGCTTGTTGAAGGAAGACCTGAACGTATATTTACTAAGGCTTTTGGTAGCGATTCCCACAGTCGGTGCAAATGGTGCTACCAAAAATCACACCTGTTGAATTTCGAGCTTGACAACTGAGAATGAGCACGAACGTAATCTTTTGATATCTGAAATAAGGGTATCGAGGTGTGTTCTCATCACCCATCGGATACTTAAGTCAGAGAGAGAATATGACAAATCTTGGATGTCGATAATTATATGTAAAAATGTACCTGAATAATGAATTGTGATGTTATATTTATAGAGGCAGGTAGTATATTCCTAGTAGGATTTGGCATCATATTTCTAATTGTGTTAAGTGTTGGACCTTAATCAGAAGTCTAAATACTACACTAACTATAATACCTTCCAAGCTAAACTATTTTCGGACCTATGACTCTTGAATTAAGGTATTCGGGTAGGGTTAGAATCCTTAATAGGTTGCAACTACTCATGTTTGAGCATCGAGGAAAATTTGGTCAAAGAAAATTCTCGAAGACCACGCCCGAGGATGACCAAAGTATATGTCATGAGGAACTCACCAGGCATCCTCGAAGTATCCCGATGATACCTTGATGCTTGACCACCTAGGTCCCCTGATTGGGAAAAAGGAGCCCGGGAGTCCTCATGCTTGAGGTACATATTAGTAGCAGAAACCATTATTATTTGTGACATGGATTTTCAAGTCATCAGATAGGTGATTTCACTATGTTTATAAATGGTAATAAATTTTCAAGTTCATCAATCTAAGCTGTAATATCAATTTCGATATATCTAATTAGTTTGGATAGCTATCACTTCCATATTATTTACATAAGTCGTCGTCCAATGTATGCAGAACTAACTTCTCGAAGAAATGTGCAAGGGTCTTAGTAATACGAAAGTCCTTCGAGTTTCATATAATGACTTTCAAATGTTCAAACCTAGTGGTCAACATTAAGCCCTCAATGATTTAGGGCATATGTAAAACCTGAATGCATTAGATCCGATCATTAATACTGTTTTGATAGTTCATAAGTCTTTCAGGTCCTCGCATATGATTTTTAAATATCAAGACTAGTTTTTGGTAACTAAAACCAATTTATACTTCAAACTTCTGCTTAAAATTATTTTATAAGTAAAGACCCGATAAAGACCATTTGTAACTTAATTTTTATTCAGGACATCTTTAAGACCTCCGAAATCAAGCTCATGGGACTTTGATGTAGTTAAGTAAGAGGCCAACTAATATCAAGCTCTTCCACTGAAGGCACGTATTTTATGTTAGTCACCTCGGTGATACAAACTAGGGGACTAGTGTCTTGATCAAATGCACTATGACTCGATAGTATATAAGTATTAAATAACTGAGATTGTGATGATTTGATGGCCAGGATAGGGATCGACGATATATTCTCGATTTTTCAAGTGTCCCAATAGACCCCTAAGCCTGTCATAAGATCATTTCTAATGCTAACATCTATATTTTTACCAAGTTCTAGCTCATGATTCAATGTACCTTGTCCCCCAAGGATTCAAAGATCCAGTGAGTTAAGGTCTTCTTTAGACATCTATCCATTAATTCATTAAAAATTATTGGTTCTTGGACGAATGCGCTATGTCTTATCAGTCTATAAGCCCAAGGTTACTGAGGTCATGACAATCTAATGGTCGTGACATTATCAACAGTAAATCCTCTCATTTAAGAGACCTATTAGATCCCTAAGCCATGTCATAAGTCATCACCAACACTAACGAAGATGGCATACACCAAGTCCTAGTTCATAATTTAAGATACCTCATTTCCTTAGGTTTGGTGTTCTATTTGAAGACCCATGAGGGAGTTGAGGTTCTCTTTAGGCTTCTCTCCATTAATTTATTGAGAATTATTGGTTATTGGACAAATGTCTACGACTTGATAGTCTATAAGTCCTATATTACTGAGCTCGTGACGATATGATGACCATGATAGTGGCCAACTAAATATCTATGGTGATTTGAGAGACTTACTGGACCTTGAAGCATTGTTATAAGATCATCACTGACATTAACATCGATGGCATCACCAAGTCCTAGGTCATAACCTGAGATACTTCATCATTCGAAGATTGGTTTTCTATTCTATTTTAAAACCTAATAAAAGAGTTGGGGGTCTTCTTTAACCTTTCTCCATTAATTTACCATGGATCACTGGTTTTCTATTTTCTTTGAAGACCTCAATAGGAGAGTCAAGGTCCTATCTAGGTCTATCTCTGCTAACTCACATAGTAATATACAAATTGGTAAGGAAGCTAAGCTAAAAACCAAATAAAGGAAATATGTTTGCACTAGCCAAATCTCTTGGGGGTTTGAAAGAGTCTCCAATCGAGTGCAACGAGAGGATTTGAAAGAGTATCTACAATCAAATGCAACTTAAAAATTGAATGGTATTTCCAAGAAATGAAAAAAGCCTACAGGAAAGATTCTCAAATACTCATCTTAGCCCATTAACTTGTATTGGTAAACTATCTAGAGAATTGAAAGAGTATCTCTTACAAACAAAAAACAAACAGGGGATCTAAACTAAAAATCTACCATAGATTTAATCCATTAAACCTATATGTACAAACTATCTAGGGGATCGAAAGAGCATCTCCTGCTAAAAAACTATAGAGGAGTTAAGCTAAGACTTCATCGTGGACTTACTCTATGAACATGTATGGACAAACTGTCGATGGGATTTAAAGAGTATTCTAAGCTAAGATTGTGCACTTACTCCTTTAACCCGTGCAGTATAAAATACTTTGGGATTGCAAAAGCATTTCTATTAATGGATTTAGATTGAAAGAATATCTTGGGGTCAAATTTCTATACCTTATGTTAATCTTGAATTTTATACCTTCAACTTGGCCAACAGATCTAGCTCTATTCACTTAAGGAAGGCAATCGTAAACATTTTGACGATCAAGTTAGTCGAAGAAAAGGATATATTGGGACGTGACCCAAAAAACGTTCATGTATGCCAGGAATAAATCAACAAGAGAGAGAGAGAGAGAGAGATAACAAGTTTAATTTTGTATGTGTAAAGTTGCATTATCTCCAAAATAACACCAAGTGTGAGCTTTCATAGTAAAAGATGTGAAATATTGAACGATGGATCAAAAGACATGTGGCTTCATCTGATAGTCGATATGTCTTCTTCTAGTTATCAATTTGTTAATAATAGGTTGACGGGCATTTAATGTTATCTGAAAAGTAGATTAACCATTTGACCTTTAGCCATCTTCTACAGAGAAGTCACATCAATCAATCGTAGGAAGATTTTATCTTTAAAAGATATTTGTGCAAAAAATCTCTTGGAAAAAGTGAGGTGAGAGATGCCTTTTATTGAAGAAAAGGCTCGTTGGCTCTAACTCTCTTCCTACGACAAATGTGACACCTCACCTTTGTACAACACCTTAGCAAAAGTGTTCTTACTTAAGGACGAGGCTCTAAATGACATAATCTTTGAACAAAGCTATTGAAGCAGGAGAAAAGTCCTGGGAAATTGAATGTTGAAGTTGAAGTGGATTAGGGTCTAAGCTAATGAGACATTTTTGGATTGCGAGTCAATGATTTGAAAGTTGTTTCATATTTCCAAAAAAAATTTAGTTGAGGGGTATCCTATTTCTAAGATATATATCGCCTATGTCACTTTGGCTAATCATGACATATGACTATAAGTGCTAAAGGCAATGTGACTTGATGCACATTTGAATTGCATGGCGTCATCTGAACCCTTGATCGCTTACAACTCTTCAGTTCGACGATAGAGATGAGCTGATGAATGAATGGCATAGATGAATTCTGATTTGATTTGGTGGCTAAGATGGCTCGTCCCTACTTATGAAAGGTGCACTTTTTCATCTCGTAGACTTATTTTGCTAAAAATTTGAAAGTATACATATACTCTGGTGGTTTTATTTTTCGACGAATAACAGTTGATATTTTGACGAGAAATTATTGATTTTGGTGATTGTCCCTCTCAGCAAAGACCTTTGTTTAGGTAAATATTTAGCACCCTATCAGTTTGTCCATCATTTTAGTTTTGAGAAAAGATGTCTAGTGATTTTGGTAGTGGGAGTGAAAAAGCATTGGCCATAGGGCCTATAGGGATTAGTGAACCAAACCTCCTTAGTTCTGCTGAGATCTCTAGGACATTAATAGCTGGAGGAAATATTTAGAAAAAAACATGATAGCTTCGTAGATAGATCTATTAAGTGTGGTCCTCAAAATATCATTCCAACATCACCCTTTCAAAATTGTAGATTCTTAGGAAAAAGTATAGGATCCTTGATAATATATGGATGATAGTGCTCGACCCTGATAAGAGGGGCTACTATCCTAGGTCGGGGTGCAGGGCCGTTAGTGAGAACCTTCTAAAAATAGGTCTTAAATTACCCTTTCACCCATTTTTCTACCTTATTTTAAAGTTCTGTAGCCTTGTTCTGACCCAACTAAATTTGAACTCATTGAATCAGATGGTATTGTTTCATGAAGGACTTGTCATTTTCTGTATTCTATTCTATATGCCTTCTAAAAGCCCTGGTAGAGGTGAGAAGTTGAAGGGGTGGCATTATATAACCCTATAGGGTGCTGAATCCCCATTTGTAATCTGCTTGCTGAACTCCATCAAGAGCTAGAAGTCCTGGATCTGGAAGTTCGAGCAGTGGGACACTATGGAGGGAGATCTCATGGCTCTTCTTACCTTTACCACCAAATACTCCATGTAGTCGATGAGTTGTTATTCTTCGTTCATTTATACTTTGTATTTTTCTCTTGATGTTTTTTTGTTGGTTTTTTGCAGACTCTTTAACACATGGTGAAATATATGAAGAGCAGGGCGATGTCATCTACAATATCTATCAGTTTACACATAAAGAGTTTAGCTACGTCAACTCTTACTTTGTCAACCATCAATTGATGTCTTCCCAAGATATTGTCGAACTGAGCATTCATACTTGTTTATTTATGTGTTATTTCCATCTAAAGTACTAACATTTTATTATTTTGTAGATAATTTTCAAAAGAAGAGGTTCTTGAGGCCTGATTTCGCTATAATTTAGTGAAGAGTTTCCTCATCTACTACCTACAAGAAGTAGAGTGATCAGCTAGTCAAGGCTAATAAGAGGCTTTAGGTTGATGAAAAGGAATCGGATGATGAAGTGAAAGATCCCATTGGGACCTTGTCTTCTGCGCCAACTATGGTCATAAATCTACCACCTTCCCCAAGGTCAAATCCTTACTAGGGTGATTAAGAAAAAGCTGTATTCATCTCCTACTACCTCGAAGGAAAAGTGCTTATCAATTCTGCCTCTTTCCTCCTAAGCCAAACTTCCAATTCAGACCTAGAAATATGATAAAGCACAAGACTTTTTGGGAGCAACAATGAAGAAATAGCACCAATATTGCTGGAAATGCTTCCATTGGAGACTGCCTCCGTTGATGTAGTCCCTGATAAGTTTTAGATAGATAGGTGGCAGGGTCACCAACCTCATGCGAGGTTGAGGACATGTTGGTGGCCAACAATGCATGTGTTTCCAAGGCTTTGAGTTTGGAGGTGGCTACTGAAAGTCTGGAGTGTGAATTGAAAGAAAGAAACCAGGACTTGGTTAAGCACCTTGAGATTGCCTGGATGTATGGGAATGATATGAGGAATACCATATCAGAGGTAAAGGTATATGATAAGAGGAAAATTGAGGCAATAGAGAAGCTTCAAAATGCAAATGCTAAGGTGGCTCAGTTAAAGATGGAGTTGCATAAGGTAAAATCCCAAGTGGTTAGTTTAACCAAAAGGATTAACTAATCAACCGAACACCAATGCACTATTTTCAAGGCATTTGAGACTTCAAATAAAGAGAAAAATAAGTTGAGGCAATGGGCTGAAGCTTAGGCAGATGAGATAGAAACTCTTAAGGTAGAGTTGTCCATTGTTGACAAAATGATAGTTAAGAATCATATTGCCAAATTTGATAAAACCCAAGTTATGATGACTTTTCCAACTTATGGGATTCTTGGAATGCCATGCTAGCTCGCATGAGACAAGTCCATCTTGAGTGGGACATCAATGTTTTGCAAAAGGAGTTTGGTGGACCAACTAGTGGTTGACATGATGCTGATGATCCTGAACCTATGCTAATGAAGTTCAGAATGAAGAAACTCTAGCTGTTGAGGCAACCAATGGCAAATAGGTAGAGAAAGAAAGTGATCCGATCGTAAGGGAAAAAATGGCCAATGACCCATGATCTTTTTACTCTTTTATTTTCTCTTATATGTAATGGCTTCGCCCTTTACTATTTTGTACTAGATTTTCATCAATCGATGCAATTTAAACTTTCTTCCAAGTATTTGAATCTCTTCCTATATTACATGTATATGACCTCCCCTTTTGACTTTGTCGTGGTTAGGTAGTTTAGGATAATTATTGGACCTCAACTGCCTACCATAGATCTGATAACCACTTCAATCCAATTAATTTACTTCAGTAATTGTAACTTCAGCTTTAATTCAAATGTGTGTTTACTTTAGCACTTCTGATGTATTCATCTTACCACTTTGAAAGATACAATTTCAATAAATTAATAATACTCTTTGAACTAACACTTCAAATCCAACAATACGTTTTACTTAGGATCCTAGTGATGATGTTTGTAACTTATTTGTAAAATTAACAAGTGTTGATGCCTAATATAACGTCAATGCTACACCTCAGATACCTTGGTTGAACTATGTTACTTCAGACATTGCCATAGAATCTAAATTTTTCAGTAAGTGTTGCCACTTTATCTATTTAATAACCTATTATGTTGAGACCTTGTCTATTCTCCATTTGAGGTGGATAATCTTCCTTGCAGGGAGTTAGCACATTCCATGTCAAGGGCTTCTTCTATGGTAGATGATTATCTACAAGAGGCTTCATCTTTGTAGGTATTCGAGGTGGCCCCCTGTGGGGGTGCTTGATACATTTCCTTAAGAAGTTTACATCTTTGCATAAGGTTAAAACATTCATGTTAAGGGCTTCTTCCATGGTGGATGGTTCATCCATGGAAGGCTTCATCTTCGTAGATATTTAGGTGGGCTCCATATGGGAATGCTTCACACTTCTCAATATAAAGTTAAGATCCTTGCACGGGGTTCGCATATTCATGGCAATAACTTCTCCTATGGTGGTGGTTCATCCATGGGAGGCTCTATCCTCGAAGGCATTCGAAGTAGGCTCCTTATAGGGTACTTTACACATCTCTTCATGAAGTGAACATCCTTACATGAGGTTAGGACATCCATGTCAAAGGCTTCTTCGATGGTGGATGGTTCATCCATGGGAGGCTTCATCTTGGAAAGTATTTGAGGTAGGCCTCCGTTGGAGTGTTTCACATTTCACTTGACGAAGTGAACATCCTTGCATTAGGTTAGCATATCCATATCTGGAGCTTCTCCTATGGTGGATGGTTCATCCATGGGAAGTATTGCAATGACACGAGAGCACTTAGTAATAATTTTTTTTGCATTGAATGAAATGTAGTTACACGAGCTAGGAAGAAACATCTATCTAAAATGATGAGCCTTACTCATTGATAATATTTGTTTAAGTACTCTATATTCAATGTATTTCAATTTTATAAGTGTCGGGTCGCAGCTCTTCTTTGATGTGATAGAGGCCTTCCCAATTGTAGCCTAATGTGTCTACACCTAGCTTTCTAAAGGAGAGGAAAACATTCATCAATACAAGATCACCTATGCGAAATGATCTCATTTTCACTTTAGTATTTTAGGAACGGGTCATCTTTCATTAGTCTGAGCCGAGTTTGATGTGTGACTCATCCCTCATTGTTTTAAGCAAGTCAAGTTCATACATTCTTAGCTCGTCGTTGGATATTTAATGGAAGTACATGAGATGAGGCAAGGGTAGTTATACTTCCACTAGACTTATAGCTTCAACTCTATAAGCCATGGAGAAGGGAGTTTCTCTAGCGACAGTTCGGGTTATGGTGCGAATAGCTTATAGTACTTGAGGAAACTCGTCAACTCATGCTCCTTTAAAGGCATCAAGTTTCCTTTTCAGGGTATACTTGATGGTTTTGTTACAACTTCGACCGGACCATTTGCTTGAGGATGATGAGGTGTTGAGAAATGTTTTTTGATTCCTAGCTCTTCACATAGGTATCTGAACTTTTGTTGTCAAATTTCCTTCCATTGTTTAATACAATTGAGTGAGAGATGCCGAACTAACATATGACGTTATTTTATAGAAACTTGGAAGTGTTAGATTTCATGGTTTCGGCCAAAGGTTCAGCTTCCACCCACTTTATGAATTAATCAATAGCAACAATAGCATTGCCTCTTCCTTTTGTCATAGGACCTATAAGGTCCATCCCTACTTGGCAAATGGTCAAGGACTAAAGACAACAATGAGCTCTTAAGATTGTTGCCTCAACACGTTTGAGAAGTGTTACCACTTGCTGCATTAACGCACAAATTAAAGCGTATCATTTTTCAAGATAGGCCAATAGTATCCTTGCCTAAGCACTTTTTGTATGAGTGCTAGTCCTCCAGAGTGTTTTTTGTATACACCTTCTTGAATTTCTTAGAGGACGTAGGTTGTCTCTTCTCCCCCTATGCATCAAAGAGAGGCGAGAAAAAACATTTTGTATAGAACACATCATCTTGGAGGATGAAGTGTGCAAAAGCTTGTGCATTTCATTCTTATTCTCAAGTAGGACCTCATCTTTAAGGATGGAAATGATAACCTACATCCAGGATGGGGTGTTTTAAATGTACATTACGTTTTCTTCATTTGATAAAGAGCCTTTTCACTTGCATCTCTTAGTCAGTTTAAGGCCAGCTAAGAGTGCATTGTATTCAGTAACATTTTTCGAAGCCTTGAATCTGAACATCACCGTACAATTGAGTTTGTTGCCTTTAGGGCTAATCAGGACCACTCCAACTCCGAAGCCAACTTTTCTAGAAAAACCATAAATAAAAGGCTTCAAGTGGAGGGCTCTATGGGTTTCATTGCCACATCTATTTCAAGGACATTGATGAATTCCACTACAAAATCAGTAAGGGCTTTGCCCTTGATGGAAGTTCTTGATTTGTAGACAATAAAAAACTCACTCAACTCTACAACCCACTTAATCAACCTCCCAGAAACATTAAGCTTCTAAAGCACATCCTTGAGTGGGAAGTTAGTTAGTACATATATGTTATGGGCCTAAAAGTATGGTATCAACTTTCTAGAAGTGGTGACAAGGGAGAGGGCGACCTTCTCCATATCTAAGTAGTGGGCCTTAGCTTGTAGGAAGGCTTTGCTTATGTAGTATATAGGCAATTGAAGATTGTCTTCTTTTCTTATAAGAATTGAGCTAATGACCTATATAAATATAGTTAAATAAAACAATAGGGGCTCATCAGCCTTTGGTTCGAAGAGGAGATGAGCATGTCCCAAGTGTTTCTTCAGCCTATAGAAAGCCTCTACACACTCCTCTATCCACTTACACTTCTTCCATTCTTTGAGGACTTTGAAGAAAAAAAGGCATTTGTTAGTGGCTTTTGAGACGAAGCAACTCAAGGTTGTGACTCGTTCGGTGAGGCTTTGTACTTTCTTTGGTGACCTCATCTCTATTAGGACATTTTTAGGGTTGGCCCCAATACCTTTTCGGTTGCTCATGTAACCTGGGAACTTTTTAGAGACGATACCAAACGCGCACTTAAGGGAGTTTAACCTCATCTTGTACCTCCTCAAAATTCAAAAATTTACATCTAGGTGCTTGACATGGTCTTTTACCTTAAGGCTATTCACTAGCATGTTATATACATATACGTCAATGACTTTGCTAACTAGGTCAACAAATATCTTGTTGAAAAGCCTTTGATATGTGGCTTTAGTATTTTTTTTAATCGGAATGGCATCACTTTTTAGCAATAGAGATCTCTATCAATGATGAAAGATATGTTCTTCTCATCTATGGATCTGATATGTGGCCTTTCTAGTGAAGCCATTGGTTATCAACTTCTTCACCTCTTCTTTTAGGGTCTCGTACCTCTCAGAGTTGAGGGCTCTTCTCTTTTGTCTATGCAAGGCCACTTTAGGATCAATCTTGAGATGCTGGTAGCTAACCTTGGGATCAATAACTACCATGTCTTCATGCCTCTAAATAAAGTCATCTAAATTTTTGTATAAGAAGCTTTTAAGCTTCTCTTTAGCTTCGGGAGATAGATCACTTCTCACTTGTAATGCTTTGGCAGGATCTTAAAGGTATACAAGAAAGCTCTCAAGTTCTTATATTGGAAGAGTTTGTGATTCGAACTTGATAATGTGAGGATTCAAGTCGTTGCATATAGCCCTTTCTTCAGAGCTTCTCCTTTCTCCAGGGATCTTACATTTTTCATGGGCATATACCATCTCAACATCTTTACCTTGTTTAGGAGTTTACCTTTCTTTAAATGCATCGAGCATTTCAATGTCATGTAAATGTTAATAATGTGGGGTTCGACCTTTCTTAGGGAGTTGAGGTAGCACTCCCTAGACCCCATATGGTCATCTCTAATAGTTGCGATGCTATGTTCTGTGGAGAACTTCATGTATAGGTGGTGTGTAAGAGTGACAGGCTATAGTTCTTTTAAGGTAGTTGTACCCAAGACTCCATAGTAAGCTGACATGTGTATACCACGAGGAACTCCATAAAGTAGAGAGCTATTTGGAGATGTGACCACATCTCTACTTCAAGAGTGATTTTTCTCCTTAGGATGATGCTATCACCAGTAAAGCCATTTAATGGGGATGTCATAGGGATCGGCTCATAGTCCACTAGCATCTGTCATATGCATCTCCATATATGATGTTAACTGAGCTCCCATTATCCACCAAGATATTTTTTAGCCCATTGTGGGCTATCAAGACTTTCATTAATGGGCCATCTTGGTGCGGTAGTACAGACTTGTCTGTCTAGTGGCACATTCTTAGCCCTATGAGGATTGTTGTTGACTTTGTAGCAAGCCATTAAGGGATCCTTGACTTTCTTAACATAGTTTCTTTAGACATTATGGGACTCACCTCCTACATATAGACCTATGAAGATTGTATATATCTCTCGGATAGGTGCATTGTGGATATCAGTTGAGGGTCTCTCCTTTCCATTTGCCCATTATTTGGTCTTTCCTTCCCTATTTTCTTCCCTCCTATGGTGCGAGAAATTATCTCTAGGATGTCGTTTCTCTTCATCTCATCTAGATTGTTGATTTTGCCTAGGCAAGGATGGATTCCTCTGTAAAGGGACGATTCTCTCTCCTATGCTTACGAGGATTATTCCACTTCCTATCTCTATACTCATTGTTATCATGACCATGGACTCGATGGATAGTGTAGTAGGGTCGTGCATCATTGTAGAGCCTATTTCTAGGTCCATTACCTCTTTCTCTATCCCTTTGGTGGGTCGATTTCCTTGGGACAACTCTTGATTCTACATAACCATTGGATCAACATCTTCATAGGCTAAGGTGGGTACCGTATTCAAGGTGGAATTGGCTAAGGCTTAGCCCGAAGTGGGAACAAGTATGTGATTACCTTAGGTCCATTACTGGTTTACCAAGTGGAAGGTGTGGCCCTTTCCATTTGCCTTTGCGAAGGTGGGAGTAACTAGGCTGCCCTATTGCAATGATCGATCATCTCCTAGCTGACTATTTCACCCATCATCTTTTCCACCAGTTCATCATAGGTAGAGAGGTTCTTGTTACAAACATTCCTTCAGAATAGGGTGTTCATATTGAGACCTCATTTTAGAGCAGAGAAGGCCTCCTTATCAATGAACTTTTTACGAAAGTTCATCTCACCAGTATAGCCCATAGCTTTTCAGTGTCTCACCAACTGCTTGCCTCATATGTTGAAGGTTTTGAATAGAGGCTTCTCCATCCTTTTTGGATAGGTACATATTTAGGAATGTAATTTTGAGGCCAGACCAGTTCCTAATATTCTTCGGGTAAATTCTGCTATACCACTTCTTTGCAACCTCTTCAAAAGTTAAGTGGAAGACTCTACACTTAAGGGCTAGTATGGCACCTTTTAAACTTGTGTGAATCTTGTAGGTACTGAGGTGCTCTTCTGGATCACCTCTTCTTTCATATATAGAAATCTTTGAAGACACAACGTAGTTCGGCATAGGGGCACTTCGGAGCTCTTGATAGAATGGAAAGTTCTCATCATCATCAAGTTTGTAGGACCTACATGGTTCATTAGAGTCCTCCTCGTCGGCTTGACATCGAGGTGGTTAAGAAGTCCATGATTGTTCTCTTGTGGCCTCTGCTGACCTTCTACCTTGCCTATTTCTAAGTAGAAGGTCATTTTGAGGCTTCTGCATTTACTCATGAGGTATTGCCATTAGGAGGTCATTGTTGGGGCCTATTTCTGGGCATTTTGGGTCTAATCATGTCAAAGCCACTAGTAGACCTTTGAGGTCTTTTCCTCGCTCGTATTTGGAAGGAAATTATGATTTCCATAGAGTGGGTCATTAACAGGTCGGTCGGATACGTAGTTTGACAACACATCCACTCTTAACTCTTTTTTATTAAGCTAGCACCTCTCTTATACCTACAAGAATGTGGTTTTTGGCTTTGTACTTCCTTCTCTTTTTGTAGTTTGAAAATGCCTGGTTGAGGCACATTTTGAGGTATTTGATAGTATCATTACCCATGTATTTTCATAAAGAGCTGCTGCATAGCGATATTTTGTGCCATGATACTCCTTATATTGGTGGTCATTTTCGCGACCTCTCTGGTAAGGTGTGTAGTGACCCTTCTACCTTGCGTGTAATGATGGTGCAGGTCGGTGATGCGTAACAATGGTTTGGATGACCTCTTCGCAGAGGCCTCTCTTACTCTTCTTGGATTCGTGTTTTCTTCACTATCACTCATTTTGGGATGGATGCTTCTTTTCTTCAAAGAGGGGTCTTTTAGGCAGATTTTTGCCTCCAAATACTCATTTTTCAAGGATTATAAACACCCAAATCAACAGAACACTTAGAAATTTCTTCTTCTTCTTCAAAACTTCTACTTGTTCTTTATTCTTGAACTTTTCAATAGGAAAGCAGTATTTTAGCAAGCCATGGTTATAGTATGATTTTTCATAAACGGCTTCAATCTATTGACCTCGAATTTTATACCTCTGCATGGTCAACAGATTCTAGCTCCACTTGCATCCACGTAAGCCTTCTTCCTACACATTTGGATAAAATGTTGGTCACTCGTTGCCTTATCCGATAGTAGGAAATGAAATCGCAAGCACTTCGATAGTCAAGTTAGTCGACAAAAAGAATATATTGAGTGTGGGATGTGCTAGAGATGTAAGCCACAAAACGTACGTGTATGTCGATAATAAATCAACTATAGAGAAAAAAAGAGAAAGCAAATTTACATTTGTATGTGTAAAGTTATGTGAGCTTTTATAGTGGAAGAGATGAAATACTGACCGTTGGGTCAAAAGACACATGGCATATTCTAAAGTGTGAGCTTGCTTGGCTTGTTAGTTGGTTGCCAAGTAGAGGTGATCGGGAGCCTCTCCAGAAGAGGCGTAACACCTTACCTATAGCATTGGATTGAAAAAAAAAAAATATCTAGGATTAGATTTTTAGTTAAACGAAGGATTAAAAAAATATCTTTGATAAAAAGGCTACAAGCATACTAGAATTGGATTTCTCTTTGATTTCTTGTACATAATGCCTCATAATACTTATGAGGGTGTAATAAAAGTTATTTGTTACACGATTCTTTTTGGCACAAAATGCATAGGTGTCATGGAAAATCCGTCTATTTTTCTTTGACCTCCAATTATTATGACGCATAAAATAGGCAAAGATCTAAATAGTAATACAAAATTTGAGCACTAGCAATAAGAAAACGTCATAAATCCTTCATTTTTCATGAATTTGAAACTTAGATTTCGGGGACTAATGTTACACGCTGAAATAATTATCACCTATCTAGACTCCATGTGAGTTACAACAAGGACCAATTGCATGCCAATGTGTCGCAATACTAATATTAGCACATGGGCCCAACGAAGCATGTCTAACAAAAATAGGCATCGATGATTGAGGCACTTGTTATCAAAGGAATGCAGACCCTTAATCATTTAACTAACTTACAATTGAAGCCATGTCAAAACATCGTTATTAAAGGTCTCGACATGACATCGGACATAGACGTCATTCAAGTGCAAATCCAGACACAACTAAATCAACATTGACTTCAATGCAATAAATCTACACATGCACATAATGAACATGACAATGAAAGTAGAAATCTCAATGAGAATGTTGGAACTTAGACTTAATTATGACTTTTAACATAGTGAAGATGTCCAACTCATAAAAATGACAAAAAAAAAAGTCCCTAAAATTTTTCTATAACTAAGTCAATTTGCACAACTAATAAAGCCTTAAAAATTAAAAGGTGAGAAAATCAAAAGATTGAAAGTCTAAAAATCCAATCTTCAACTTTTTAAAAAGCTGTCTTTGATCAAAGCAAAACGTAAGATTGACACTCTTTAAAATCGTAGCATTCTCCAATTGAAGTGTTCTTTTACGGCCAAAGTAACACCAAAACTTCTTCTTTCTTTCTAAAAAGGCTCACCAAAAACATGCCCAAAAGCCCTAGGGGGGAAATCCTATCAAAATTTCAATAGTAAACTTGACATTTAACAATATAAAACAATCTCTTTTCTTAATGTCAACAATTAATATTGGCAATAGCTTCCCATGTGTTTGTTCCGAGAGTGAGGGTGAACAATAACTGCATAGTTGTCTAAACAAGATGTTCTATAAATTCCTGACGTGTTATAATTTAACATCACATATTTCTTAATCATCACACTTGGACTTTCCTAACCAAGGAAAGTATTTAAAAAATCTACTATAAAATAAAACTTCTTCTGTTTCCCTAAAAATTGAATAGAAACACGTTTCGTATTACATTGTGTGAACAACACTCCAATTTGTTTATGAGCTTTCTCCTATACACTGTTCCCAAAATCTTATTTTTATTTTTTTGTTATTGTAACAATTTGCATTTTGAGGAGCAAATAAGTAATAACTATGTGCACTAAATTAAAAATTTCATCACTTTCATAATAAAAGTTAATTTAATCAACGCTAGTAGATCATGTTACAATGTCGATTATAAAGTTATTGCCTCCAACTCCAAGAGCAAGTTGGATAAAGAATGTCAACGCGAATGGACACGAGATCAAACACATAATGCACATGGAACTATAATTGTATTTTTTTTTAATCTTTTGTTACATTAAAGTCAATGATTCAACCAACACTCATAATTAAATAGGCAACTTGCTAGTTAGAGAATTATATATGAACACTGTGATTCTGGGAATTAAAATCAAATTTTTAGTAGATTTTGATAAAAGATAATGAAATGTATAGTTGAAAAGTTGTGGATCTTATGAAATATGTGATTAAAATTAATTTTTAATTTGAATTTAGTTTAAAGTCTAAATTTTAATCCCTATCAAATAGGTGCTATATTTTATTTTACTTTTTGGCGTACTCTATAGATATCAAATAATGCATTTATTATTTTATTGTTCTAATTCTTGAAATATACTAATTTGTCTTTGAGTTTATCTTAACTAAATTTTATTTTATTTTTTCTAAAATATAGCAAGATTAATTAACAAAATCTTATGATAGTTACTTGAAAAATAAATAACTGGCCACATTATCATTTTGGTGCGATCAATGAATATTAAATTCTTACGTATATATTTCAACTTAGAGCTTATTTGAGCATAATTTTCTATCAAGCATTTTAGAATAGTGATTTGATAGAGAATGTTTGGTTAAAAAATAGAGAAAATTTTTTAATTTGCATATAATATTATTTTATAAAAAAATGTGTTGTTGAAAATAAAAAAGAAAAAAATATATTTTAAAAATAATATGAACCAAACAAAGTCCAATGTTTTTATAAGAGGACTACATCGTGAATATAACTCATTTTGATATGAACATAATGATCTCCACCTCTCTTTCCTTGTTCAATGATTATAGTCAAGGTTTTTCTAATTTAATTTATTTTTTATATTTATTTTCAATCATACATTTATATAATAAAATATTCTATACATAAATTTAAAATTCTTCTCTATTTTTTAATCACACATTTAAAAAAAAATACTATTTAGATAGCTTCAAGCAACTGCAATAACTTAGAAAATTCAACTCCTTTTTAATTTTAGTTGTATTGTCCAGATTCTTTAGCACCTAACTAATGGCACCATCAATGACCAATATTTAAGGATTGTGAATGATTGAATCTTAAATAATTTGATATGACAGGTATTCTTAATTAGGGAGGGCAGTGGTGAGGGGCACCCCCACCTCACCCCATCCTGTCCCGTCCCGTCCCGTCTTAAACGGGACGGGACAGGGCACGGGACAGGACGGGGCGACAATTTGCCCCGTTTACCACCCCGTTTAAATTTTTTATTATTTTAATTATTATTTTTTTGTAATTATTTTTAATTTTTTTAATTTTTAGGGGCGGGTACCGGGTGGGGCATCCCCTCCCTGCCCGTCCCGCCCCGCCCCGCCCCACAACCCGCAACGGGGCGTCCCCTCATGCCTCGCTCCACCCCGCCATCCCCATCGAGACGGGTTTTTTCGCCCCATTCGGGACGGGGAGGGAAAAATTGTCATCCCTAATCTTAATACATATTTTGTGTATTGTATTGAATTGCAATAAACTCTACAATTAAGCCACTGTTTCTCTCTTTTTTCGAAACTTTTTTTTTTCTTAAACTCATTTGTAATAACATTCACACAATAAAATATTTTGCACATAAATTTAAAATTTTTCCTACTTTTTAAGGGTATATTTTTCAAAAACCCACTATTCAAAAACTCATTTTCCCAAAAAAAAAAAAAAAAAACCTCTTTAAAAAGTAGATAAATAGAGGCTAAAGTTCTTCCATGATCACGTAATATAATGTTTGTCTGATTATTGGGGTTGAATTTTAGTCCCTGTTTCGTGTAGTTTACAATTAAGTTTTTAGTACATTTTTATACAAATTGATGAAATGTATAGTTGGAAAGTTGTGAATCCTATAAAATATATTATTAAAATTAATTGTTAACTTTAACTTGAAATTACAATTTGATTTTAATATACACCAAATAGGTGGTTCAATGGCATTAAAAAGTTTTATCTATCGTAAGGTAAAGACAAAAGTTAATCTCTTAAATATACCAACATATTGATTTTTGGACTAAAAATTGAATAATGTTATTTAATACAAATGGTGTTAGAGTACTAATTTAGATATCACACTTGATATGATCAATTAAATTAATCATTTGACATTGTATTTAAGTAAAACTATTATTAAATATCTTATAGTTGTCACCTAAATTGATTGTTTGAATTTCGTAGTACTGAATAACATTACTCCCAAAAATTATGAAGATATTTTAGGGTTATGAATGACGATTGACATAGACTTTTTCTTTATTGACCAGAAAAAGGAAGTTTACACATTCATTTAATTTTGAGATAAAAGTTAGGAGAGTTTCCTCTCCAATTCCCAAGTCTCAAATTTCCTACAATGATACTAAAGTTGACGACTTCATACATATATCGAGTCATAAAATACTATGTCAATGAGATTTGCATCGAAGAGACCCATGTGGTTTACAAACATCACATCCAGTGGTCTAAACTATTCCAAAGACAAATCATTCATCTTATTCTCCAAAGATAATTTCGCTCCCGTTTGGCCCTCATTATTTGAAATTAAAATTTGTAAAATATTATTTATTTAAAGAATACGTAGTTGAAAAGAAGGAAAAAATTTCGATTTACGTGTAATATTATTTTATAAAAAATTGTATATTTGAAAATTAAAGGGAGAAGAATGTTTTTTGGGATAACGGGGGCCAAAACGTTTTGTGGTTCAAGTGAAAAGTGGTGGATGTTGATGGATATTTGGGTAAGTTTGACTGGGGAAGTGATTTTTTTTAATTTATTTATGTGTTAATATGTATTTAATTATTTTAATTGTGGTTTTTTAATATTTTTGAAAAGTTATTGAACTTTATTTGTAATATTTTTTGGTTGTTTTACGACTTTGTTGCACGCATATTTATTTATAGAGAATGATAAATTCGTCATTAAACTTGTTTTGATAGTTATTTTTTAAAATTCATTTTTTCTCAATTTCATTTTCAATAATATATTATTTAATTAAAATAATTTTACACGTGGATTTATAAATTTTCTCTATTTTTTAATCATATATTTTTTGAAAAAAAATAAATTCTCGTAATCATATTCTCAAAAAATCCACATCAACGTGCTCTTAATGGCCAAAATGGCTTTGCTATAATTGAAAAATTGAAGATAAATTATGTTAAAAAGGTTGATGATAAATTTGTTATATTTCGAAGAGATTGAGGACAAAAGTACAAATTTTAAATAGTGAAATTTCGGATTTTTAAAGTCGCTTCCTCGGACGCTTTTTTTCTTGCAGTACCGGTAGAAACCTTCTCCATTAGCCCAATGGCGGAAACTCCATCAAATCAATCCCCGACCCGAACACAGAACCCGAATCCAGCAATAAACGAGCTGGAAACTAACTCCTTACAGTTCTGGTGCCATCACTGTGAAAAACAGGTCTTGATTGAAAGCCTAGCGGATCCTCCTGATGTCATCTGTGAGGAGTGTAATAATGGTTTTGTTGAATCCATCTCCGCCGTAGCCCCGGATTCTCCTACGGTGCCAAGTTTCCACTCCGCCGCATCCGAGGAGATCGGCGACCTCTTCTTCGAAAACCACTTTCTTCGGGCCCTTCGTCGTATCTCTCAGGACTCTCATGAAGAAGACGCTCCCCCTCCTCCATCCGAGCATGTCGATCCAACTGAAGACAACTATTTACGCATTGAGCTCGGCGGCTGGGCCGCCGCAGACGACGAGGACGAACATTCAGCTGAAGTGCGGCGTGATGATGAATACGAGAATCGTGAGCGAGTTATCGAGGATCGAGACCTACCTGATAATGATGATGAGGAGAATGAAGTGATTGATGCTGGTGGCGATGGTGAAGAGGAGGATGAGACGTCGAGGCGCGAAGATCTTCTCCAGCTTAGTCTCAGCGCCGCGACAAGGCGGAACAGGGTTCTTGACTGGGCCGAGATTTTAATGGGAATCGAAGACCATACGGTTGAACTGCGATTTCAAGTCCCGGAATCCGATACTTTTATTGGAAATCCGGGGGATTACGTGGATGCTGTAGGGTACGAAGCCTTGTTGCAGAATTTAGTGGAAAATGATAACGGAGGAAGGCGAGGGGCGCCACCAGCTTCGAAAGAGGCTGTGGAGGGGTTGGAAAATATGTTGATTGGGAAGGACGAAGCCTCACTCGCTTGTGCTATATGTAAAGATTCACTGAATGTGGGAGATATGGCGAAGAAGTTGCCCTGTCGACACGAGTTCCATGGGGACTGCATTGTCCCATGGTTAAGTTCGCGGAATTCCTGTCCCATTTGCAGGTATGAGTTGCCTACGGATGATCATGAGTACGAGGAGAAGAGGAAGAAGAGAGCAGCAGAGGCCGACCTAAGAGCAGGTTCCTCGAGTACCTCTTCTGGTGGTGGTGGTGTTAATTATGATCCACACCTTAACTGATTTTCTATGGTATGATATGAAGTAATTAGGTTTCTTCTACTGTAAATAATAAATAATAAACTCTAAATTGGAATTCTTCGATAAAAATATCTATCTGGTGTAAGTCATTTCCTTGTTAAATTCACTCTATTTAGTTGTTTTTGCTTGTGTTTACTGGCAACATATGGTGTGTCTTGTCTTGTGATTGTATAAATGTGATTTCATTTAATGAAAAATGCCGAGCATATTGGATACAGTGTTAAATGGCTTAAGCATAATTCGATTTTTGTCAAAGAAATAGAGTAATAGGATTCTTCATCTGGTTGTCCATGATAGCTATTATACGGAAGTGATCTTGCCAAGTAGAGAGAGATTCAGATAAACAAGGGGATAATTTGTCCTCTTTCCCTTGTTTATGTGGGCTTAATCATAAGGCAGAAGTTTTGGTGACTGCAAAGAAGGATGTTTGATGGTGGCAAGATTGTCGAAATGCACGTACAGGAAATCCCAATCTAGTCCAGATATTACTTGTGTCGAGCTAAATAGTGAAGTAGATGCATTGTCTTATCCGTCGTTGAATAGCACGGAGCCGAGGATTTAATATTTGGTGGTACATACGTGCCATGTTATCTGAGTGGAATGAGTTTTTCCAGTTTATGTTTCAGATGGTTAAGATTATGTTATGTTGAAGTGCAACAGAGTCGTGGACTTGAGAATACGAGGTCTCTCGTGCAAGTTCCACGACTGAACATGTTGGTTTCTATGTCAATTTGTGACTTCTATTTCTGTCCTCGGGCCACAAAGAAGTGGCTCGCCCTTCCAATAACAAGCTTAAAACTTCCTTAGGCATTTCTTCTTTTGACCCCTAGCCTTTTCGATATACTTTGTTTGACTATGTTATTAATTAGAGTTCAGGAATTTACTCTTGCATTTTTTTGGTTGTACCTCTGATGATCATGATTTCACACGCTTGTTTCTGGTGAATGGGATTTTACTGTGTAAAACTTGTTACTAAATATAGGAGCCAATGCAAATATAATTCTTTTTATAATTAAAGCATCTTGGAGACTCTATTTTTAAAAAGCATATT
>CAIGRB010077500.1:4372-36487 GCA_903798255.1 Fraxinus quadrangulata
TGCGTGGACTTCATGTTGATTATACTGAAATCTTTATAGCGTTAATTGTTTCGGAAAGTTATCTATGTAAAAAATTTAGAACGTAAGTGTTAAGTACAATATTATGTAATATTATAATTATTTTATTTTAAAAATTAAACATATGAAAAATAAATAAATTTATCACATCTCCAGTAAAACAGCCGTAGTAGGAAAACTCATCGGGATCTGCCCAAACATAATTTAAGAGTCATTAAAAATTATATATATTTTTTAAATGAATATTGAATTTGTTACTATCTATTAAAAATAAAATCTAGTATTAAGTTTGAGATTAGTCAAAAAAAGAAATAATTAATTTTCAATTTATTCCTAATTAAAATGATTTTCCCTATTGAACCAGAAAACAACTGGGGCATAAGATTTAAAGCAATTCACCTACCAAGTTTAATTATCACCATGGACGACTGTACTTGCATAATTATGGTCCAGCGTTTGGTTACATTTATCGAAGTTTTTGACAAAAATAAAATATAATACAATAATAAACAAAAGTATATAATTTATTTTTTGAAACTCGAATCAATCAATTATCGTACCAAAATAAAATAATAGGCCATAATTTGCTCTTCCAAACCTAGTTTATTATAAATTTTGGGCATTCCAATACTTTTTTATTTATTTATTTATTTTTTAAGTACAATGGGTTGTCAATTGGTCAATCCAACCAATTTTTTCGACAATTACATTCTATCTCGACTCCATAGAATTTTCATAGTTACACCATAAGTATTTCAAATTTTAAGAGAAAATTTACCTTTCACTTTTAAGTAACGGATCCTCCAAAACTTTTTATTATCTAGAGCCCTTTCAAATAAGACTTGGTTTCACATTTTTCTCTATTGGCTTGGATACTTTTTGAGTGTTTTGTAGACACTACGTGTGTCCATATGATGTGTTGAAACAAATAAAATATCAGAATCGCTTTGATATCACTTTTTGATAATTCGATCAAATAATTAAAGACGAGAATAATATGAACAATATGAAAAATAATAGATCATACAACAATCAAGATTTTTGTGGAAGATAAGAATTTATTATATCAAAAAACTAAAATTGTGTTTACAAGGTTTGATTCTCTCAATTTAAATCTAAACAATATTTTCAAGTTTATAATGTATACAACAATGATCTAATTTTTATTTTGGGTCTATAAAGAACCTACACCTTCTAGAGTATTTATAGGAGCCAAATATTGGAGTTATAGATGAAGTAAAAAAATCAAACATGAATGAAATTCCTTCCAGAACAAGCGGTGCCGACGGTTCTGCTTTTCTTTTTTGCTCTCAGCGCCCCGGCTTAGTCCTAGTGCTTCAAAAACACTTTTTCAATCATCCTAAATTCCTTATTCCAATCAAACTCCCAGTCCATGATGAAATTTGATCCCTTATCAAATTGGATTTCTAAACTAAAATTATCTCAATTTCCTCCATAAATCAAACTTTCAAATCATATTGAATTTGAGTCACAAACATAACAAACTTCACATTGACAAATTCTATAGCAAGGAATTAAGTATTCACTCTTCAAGTCATTCACCAACTCTTCCTTCATATCCTATCTGGACACGCTATGCCATTGTCAGGCATACTCAACAATTGTCAACTGAATCAAAGTCCTGCTTACTAGCAGAATTGCTTTGCGCTCCATCCTTACTTGAATCTTCCCATTCACTTTTAGCTCTAGCCAAGTCAATAAACCTGCTCGAATAACTACGAGCAATTCTAACTCTACCATTACCCGAGTTATTGCTTATTGAACCATAAGCTACAGTTGCATCCACAGTGATTGCCAAACCTTCTAACACATATAAGCGGGACTTTCTCCGTCCCCTTAACACAACTCGAGCACATTTGCTAACTTTATAACTCCACCTCCACTGGTATAATTGTATCATTTTGAATCAAGAATACTTAAAGAGATTACATTCTTGTTTATACCTGGAACATGTTGAACCTAGCCATATGTTCTAACCGTCATATCAAACATCTTAATTTTGATATTACCAATCCCAATTATTTTAGAAGGCTCATTATTTCTCATCATCACAGAACCCTTTGTAACTGTTTCATATGAAGAAAATAAATCCTGGTTGGAACACATATGACAAGTGAAAGCTGAATCAAGAATTCAAACCTCGTCAAGTTTGAAGTTACATTCAATAATCGCCAAAAGATCTCCATCACTATCTTCTTCTGTAAGATTGACATTATCGAAATTTTCCAGTTGTTCATTTTGATTTATAGTAGCAAACATGTTCCGCAACTCATAACAATCATTCTTCATGTGCCCCTTGTTATTGTAATACCAATAGACTTTACAAATATTGCTACCCTTGACTCTACCCTTTCCATTACCACGTCTTTTTCTCTCACAAACAACAACACCTTCTACTTGGGTCTCAGAACTGATGACCAAATGCTTCATCTTCTACTTAAAATGAAGCGCATTATATACATCGACAATAGTAAGTGTATCCCTATTATAAAGAATGGTATCTCTAAAACTCACATATGAACGCAGCAACGGACATAACAATATCAACCTTGAACCCTCTTCATCATATTTGACCTCCATGGTCTCCAAGTCAGCGACGATTTCCTTGAACACCAATGGATAATCTTTCAAAAATCTACATTCTGTCAAGCGACGAGAATACAGCGCAACTTCAAGTGTAACTTACTTGTCAACCTCTTTGTCATACAAAACTGCTCCAATTTTAACCACAACCCAGCGATACTTTTCTTCTTTATCACATCCCGAAAAATTTGATTGGAAAGATGAAGATATATTTGTGATAGAGCTTTCTGATCCTTCTGTTGCTTATCCTCTATAGTTATTATTGTCGACATTCTATCTATCCCCAACAAAGCATCATCAAGATCCAATTGAATAAGAACTGCTCACATCTTGATTTACTACAAAGAAAATCTACTGCTGTCATCCAAAAGTGAAATCTCAAATTTTATAGTTGTTATCTTTGAAACAATTGACCTTGTTTAAATCTCAATTTAATAAACAATTTGGACCTCCCACAAACCCACCAAAAAACTTTCAACTCTAATACCATGTGTTAGGAAACAAGCAAGATATCAGAATCACCCTAATACAAATTGTTGAAAATCCAGCTAAATAATTGAAAATGAGAATAATATGAGTAATATGAAAAATAACGAATCATACAACAACCAAAATTTTTGTGAAAGAGGAGAATTTATTATACTAAGAAATTAAAATTGTCTTTTCAAGTTTTGAATCTCTTAATCTAAATTTAAACAATTCTCTTAAGTTTCTAATGTATACAACAATGATCTAATTGTTATCTTGAATCTATAGTGAGCCTAAAACTTATGGAGTATTTATAGGAGCCAAATATTGGAATTATGGATGAAGTAGAACATAAAATCACGTAAAAAACCAAACAAGAATGAAATTCCTTTCTGAACATGCGACGTCGACAGTTCTGCTTCTCTTTTTCGCTCCCGGAGCCACGACGCCTCGAATATGTCCTAGTACTTCCAAAACACTTTTCAACCATCTTAAAGCCTTTATCCCAATCAAACTCTCAATTCATGATGAAATTTGATCACTTATCAAACATATTTTTTAAATCAAAATTATTTTGACTTTCTTTATGAATCAAACTTTCAAATCACATGAAATTTGAGTTACAAACACAACATGATGTTTAATAAAAGAAAAAAAAAAATACTTGTAAAAATGGTATTTTCAAACAAGATATATAAGCTAGTTCATATGGTGACTTCACTAATTGCCCGTTAATTTTATTGATGGACTGAACTTACCATTGGCCACTAAGAGTCATTATTGAAGTTTACAAAAACATTTCATTCATATAGCATATTCAATTTGACGTCCATTTTTTTAAACTGAAACTCCTATGTATTCGTATGTGAAGTCATCAAAACATTAGAATTTGAATTTAAATCCTATAAGGCTATAACTTATTAGACAAATACGTAGAATGTCTAATTAAATAATGGACATCAAATTAAATTACTATTTTGAATGAAACATTAGGTAACGACTAACGATCCCCACTAGTGAATTAATTTCATAATGGAAGCAAATAAAAACAAGAAAATGATGGCGAAAGGGGCCAATGCATAATATCTTTTTATCTTCTCATTTTTCCCACACTTTTCCACTTTTATCTTAGCTTTAGGCAAAATATACTCTTTTCCTCCCTTTTATACTCTCTTTTTGTGCGAAACTTTCTTTGATTCTTACCACTTCATTTCAATCCCTTAATTTTGCTAATATGAGTAATGCTATTCGCTAATATAAATAATGCTATTTATTATCATTGTCAAAATCAATGACGTGACAACCCATTATTACTTACACTTCTCTCCCCCTCTCGTGAAAATTGAACTATTCAATCCTATTATTCCACGTAAATTATCGTATACATTCAATCATAACTATAAATAACATTATTCTAAAAGCTATTCTTTTCACAGCCAGGTACTTGTATATTTCATTTTACTGCAACAATTACACTTCTTAACTCACAAAACATCCCTTATTGCCGTTATGCTTGAGCCTTCACTTTCCCACCAGCATTTCGTGTTCTTTACTTTTCACTGTTAGCAAAAAAGGTGGGGTGCCACGTATACATAATGTGGGTGGTTTCTTGATTGTCTTAAATCTTAGGTTTCTGGGGTACTCATAAAGTTGCAGTTTTTCTTTCAAGTTTGCAGTCATTTTTATGGAATTCTGATAGATTTTATGATTTTGGGTTGCATATTTGTAACATTTGCATTTTGCTCTACAAGGAGTAAGCAATGGCGCCGATAGTGGTGAAACCGGATGACCCACCGGCACATGCACCCAAAGATCAGCTTCCAAATGTTTTCTACTGCATTACCAGTCCTCCTCCATGGCGTTAGTATCTTATCGTATTCATACTGTTTCTTTATAGTCTTAGTAAATACTTTCTTCTATTACTTTGAGGTCTTTGTTATGAAGTGGTTGTGCTTGTGAGTGTAATGTAGAAGCTTGCTGTGAGGCCTTTAAGCCATTTTGTTTACACTTTTAAGCATATACTCATATTTTTTTCTACCAATTACCTATTTGTTTAGTAGAATAAAGTAGGAAAGAGTTTTGAGTAGTGTCAGGTTGTTTATAATCTATTCTTTCTGTTTATAGTTTAGGTGTATATACTTGTCTCAAACAACTAGTATAGTGTAGGTTCTGATTTTGGTGAATCCCCCTATTGCTCCTCCAATTTGTAGTTTGTCTTCTTATTGCGGGTTCCTTTTTCTTGCAATTGTTCAATCCATTGATGGTTTTGCCTTATGAGTTGTTCTTGAAAAAAAATTGGAAAAGCAGGTCAATTTATTCATGCACGAATTGTATATTATCATGTTTATGGGGCTTTTGTTACTATTTGGGATCTGGATTTGATTTAGTGACTTGGGATTCATCCTTTTTTATTTTCTAATCTATTTGGCTGCTCTAGAGCCCTTGTTGAATTTGGTGAATTCCCTCGAAATGGTTTGATATAACAATGTTACTATTCCTATGACTCACTATGTTAATAGTATAGCATCAGTCTGAACATCAAGAATATCTTTGTCCTCTTATTTGAGTTTAGTCACCTGTAAGTTTTGTAATCTAATACAAAAATGGGTTTCTGGCAATCTCAATTTCACAATGCGTGGTTTTTGTGTTACAGCTGAGGCCATCCTTCTTGGATTTCAACATTATATAGTAATGCTTGGCACAACAGTCATCATACCCACAGCACTGGTTCCTCAAATGGGAGGAGGAAATGTGAGTCATTAGGATTCATTACAGTGCTTACATGACTTCAAATTCTCTCTATTTGTTTCCTATATGTTTTCATATTCATTGACCTTTCCAAATACATGCTCTGTTTCCAGGAGGAGAAAGCTAAAGTTATTCAGACTCTACTGTTTGTTGCTGGATTGAACACTCTATTGCAGTCATTCTTTGGAACAAGATTACCTGTTGTGATCGGAGGGTCATACACTTTTGTTGCACCCACAATTTCGATTATCCTGTCTGGTCGATGGAGTGACCCAGACCCTATTTCGGTTAGTGATCTTGATACTGTACCCATTATCTTTTGTTCTTCAAATGGCAACTTGAGCCCTGCAGTGCTTGTTATAAAACTTACATCATGTTTAGTTGTGCTTAAATGTGAACGAACTTACCTTTGAGTTACTTACTTTGCCAAACATGATTATAGTGTGTGTGTGTGTATATACATTATTTTTAAATTTTTTTTTTTTTTTTTTTGTTTGTCTAGAAAAGTAATTTTTAAGCACTACTATGGGCCCCTTTGGCAAGGTTTTGAAAAGTCATAAACTACTTTTGAGACTAAGAAACTGCTTTTGAACATGTATGTATAATTTTTCAGAAGTTCTTTATTTGATTATAAGAGTTTTTAGAGGAAGGTGATCTAAGATAACTTCTTTAGGAAGCTCTTTTATAAGAAATAGAAGTTCTGCCTATTGAGAAACACTTGGTGGTTTGTCACCCACATGTTCACGTTATTAGAAATTCTGCTATTTGTTTTCAGTGAGTTGAAAATTAAATAATGCTAAAGCCTAAAACTCAGGGCAACATTGCATCAAAGGACCTTTATAAAAATGACGTAGATTGCCTCTAGTTACTCTTGGTGAAATTTGGTTCAAATAAATGATTTACTTTCAATGGCTGCACAGAAATTCAAGAAGATAATGCGGGCCACACAGGGTGCACTTATTGTTGCTTCAACCATTCAAATAGTACTAGGTTTCAGTGGCCTTTGGCGAAATGTTGCAAGGTTTGTTTGCATTACAAATTAATATACATGTACTTAGTTTCATCCATGCTTAGCCTAACTATACTTCTGGCACTGTTTATTATCAACATGTCTGTTGTATGATATATCTGTCCATTTTTTCATGGAGTATTTTGATTGTTCCCAGTATCATTAAAACTAACTTAATATATCCATGTGATCTAGGTACCTGAGTCCACTTTCAGCTGTTCCTTTGGTTGCTCTTGCAGGTTTTGGGCTTTATGAGTTTGGTTTCCCTGGGGTATGCACAAGTCTTTACTTGATCTCTCTTTCTTTCAAAATGATTTTACTCTATTTGTCTACTGGTTTTGTTACTTGCTACGATCTCTTGCCTTTTTTGTTTAGGTTGGCAAATGTATTGAAATTGGGTTGCCACAGCTCATAATTGTAATTTTTATTTCTCAGGTAATAGTCTTCATTGCACTTTGACAATTCTCTTACATAATTTAAGAATGTCACTTTCCATTTCATAACTTTTTTGATAAATTTCCACATATCTTATGTCGCATGCCATCTTGTTTTTAAATGTAATAGGATAGATTTAGTTTTTCTTATTATTGCAGTAATTGTTCTATTCAATCCAATTCCAAGAATCGTTCTACTGTTAATTTTTCTGGTTATTGCAGTATCTGGTCGACCTGATACGCCCAGGAAAGCATATCTTTGAACGTTTTGCGGTTTTAATTACGGTGGTAATTGTATGGGTTTATGCCCATTTACTTACTGTGGGTGGGGCCTATAATGATAAAGCGCCAAAGACTCAAACAAGCTGCAGAACTGATCGTGCGGGACTTATTGATGCTGCTCCATGGTAAGCTGAGTTTCCCTCCCTTAATGTTAGTAGTCAATGACTGGTATTATTGCTTGTCACCCAGCCATTTAATGGCATAATTTCAATAGTGGCCGCATCATTTGTGTTTACAATCAAGTGAGTGAATTCTTTAATGGCTGTCATGCACTTAGGTTTCTTTGGGGTAGGATGGGATGAAGCTGTTAGAGATTAAGCCCCAATACAAATCCTGAAAGCAATAACAATTGAGAAGAAAATCAGAAACACACAGACAAGTGCAAAAACACAAATTTGATAGTGGCTCGCTCTCAATGTGAGAGCTACGTTCACTTGCCGCTGCATTAATTTGTTTATATTTGTCGCAGTAAAGAAATGCAAAAGAAACTGCTTTGAGCTGTTCATTCTTATGAACCTTAATGGCCGATTCAATGAGTTTTCCACTTGTGCTGCTACCATATTTATACAGAGATGGGGATGCTTTTGTGAGAAACTAGATATGCAGTTAAGTTTAATGCAAATAAAGACATTAAAATCTTCAAATGGATATTGAATTACCACAAATTAATCATTAACAGGGTAATAGATAGTTCTTTACTAATCTGATTGGCTTGTCTCATTGTACACGAGTGAGCTCAACTGGAGTGACAAATGTGCTACGGCTAAATTACAGCATGGTTTGGTACTAACAGCATTTGGTGCATTTTGTTTCGAATTGCATATGTTAATTATAAACAAATGCATTTTTGCATTGGCCAATGAGTTCTTGATGGTTTTCGGGGTGCCCTTGCAGGATAAGAGTTCCATACCCATTTCAATGGGGAGCGCCTTCATTTGACGCTGGTGAAGCCTTTGCCATGATGATGGCGGCGTTTGTTGCTCTTGTAGAGGTTTGTTTTCATTTCATTGCCCAGTGCTTACAAAATTGCAGTATCATTCAGTGCTCTATTGTCGTTCCATCCTGTAATTGGCATCCCTTTATAAACATAGATTCTTGTTTACAATCAAATTTGGGTTCTGCTAATTTTTGAAGATTCAGAGCATGTTTGCCTAAGCTTGACTATTGAAAAAGTTTTTGTACTGAAAATCCAAACAAGTAACTTCTAAAACATTTTTGTACTGAAAATCCAAACAAGTAACTTCTAAAACATCTCAAACTTTTGGCAAAAAAGTTAGTTCAAAGTAGCTTTAAAGCTTAACCAAACATGCTTTCATTGTGTTGTTTTTTCTTTCTTTTTTATTATGTATAAATTCTTTTATTGTTTCTAACTCTCTTTTCTTCAAATTTTTCCAAATGCTATATGCAGTCCTGTGGTGCTTTCATTGGTGCGTCCAGATTATCTAGTGCCACTCCTTTGCCACCGTCTATTCTTGGCCGTGGTATTGGCTGGCAGGTAAATATGGCACCTTATAGGCCCCGACCTGCAGACCTCCTTCCCAACAAAATAAAAAATAAAAATCACATTCGAAGGAGAAAAGAGAAAGGAAGAATAAAATTGCAAGGCTAATATTGTTTACCTGAATAAATTTATTGCATTTTTCATACATCCAGTCATCTTCTTCGTACATTGCTCGAATCTAAACAAACCTCAATATGCTATAAGCAAGAGAGATACAAAAGTGAATAATTAATAAACGTTGTGAGGTCATTTCTGATTGTGAATGGTTAAGGTGCAAATTCACCGTGAAAGTTTACTTTCTGGGTTATATTTGATTAATAAATTCTATCATTTTGCTCAGGAAATAGGTGATAATTAAGGTGAGGAAACATTTTGGATGATTTCTTTATGCTTCAGAAAGAAAACATGGAAGATGAAAACATGATTTGCATACTTGTATCAGTATAGAGTTTGTTAATCAATTATTTTGAATGTAAAGAACTCAGGAGGCACATCCAGGTACATTTTCAAACAAGTTTTTCCAAAGCATTTCTAAAATTATTTCCCTATGTTAATGTCTCAGGGCGTTGCTATCTTGTTGTCTGGTTTGTTTGGAACTGGAAACGGATCATCAGTTGCTGTGTAAGAGACTACTATTTTTTTTCTGTGTAGTTGCTTGATACTAACTTATTCAGTCATAACTTCCTTATAATCCAACTGCTTTTCTTGGCTACTGTACAGTGAGAACGTTGGCTTGATAGGACTGACGCGTATTGGCAGTCGAAGAGTTGTGCAGATATCTGCCGGATTCATGCTTTTCTTTTCCGTTCTTGGTTGAGTTTTTGAAAATTTTCAATTCATGCAGATTACTCGATCTCTTTCCAACGTAATCTCTTATTGGTGTATCGTCTATATTAAGAATAATTTCCTATGCAGGCAAATTCGGAGCAGTCTTCGCTTCAATCCCAACACCAATTTTTGCTGCTTTATACTGTGTTTTCTTTGCTTATGTTGGTACGCATAACTAAACCATCAAAAATCTCACCTAGAATTTCTATAAACTACTATTGATATATTAACTTATTCAGTAATTTTAATTAACATGAATATACAGGTTCGAGCGGTATCGCTTTTCTTCAGTTCTGCCAGCTTAACAGTTTCCGCAACAAATTCATATTAGGCTTCTCGATATTTATGGG
Source organism: Fraxinus quadrangulata (assembly GCA_903798255.1). Lineage (NCBI taxonomy): Eukaryota > Viridiplantae > Streptophyta > Magnoliopsida > Lamiales > Oleaceae > Fraxinus > Fraxinus quadrangulata. The sequence goes on from CAIGRB010077500.1 coordinate 14,615, forward strand.
ATTGTCCGTGCCCCAATACTTCAACGAGTACACCGCTATAAAGGGCTATGGTCCTACCCACACGTCTGGGAGATGGGTATGCACAATACTCCCGAATCTCTTAAATTTTTTTAGTGCGTATTATGTACAGCATTAGACCATACTCAACAGTACAATGAACGACCATTTATTTCATCATTATTACCATTAAGTATCTAATCCATCTTGCCAAACATGCTATTAGTGGTTAAATTTCTTGCTTCTTCCAAAGTTGTACTTACCAAAAAGTTGATTTTGTTTGTTATCTGTGGCCAGTTCAATGACTTAATAAACGTCCCTTTCTCGTCGGAAGCTTTTGTGGCTGGGATATTGGCATATTTTCTCGACAACACATTAGACAAGAAGGATTCTCAAGTGAGGAAAGATAGGGGAAGACATTGGTGGGACAGATTCCATTCCTTCAAGAGTGATGCAAGAAGTGAGGAATTCTATTCCCTTCCCTTCAATCTCAATAAATATTTCCCATCAGTGTAAGTTTTCCTTGTGTTGTTAAGTAGTTCTTAATAACTAAATATGGAGCAAAGAGACCGTACCATTGTTGTTCAACTTCTGTAATTTGTTACATGGTAAAGAAATATAAATGGCCTGACCATTTTAAGGAAGTCTAGAGTCGATTCTTGAGTTTCAGAGTCAACGACCTGGTTGATGTTTGTCCGAATTTATTTCTTTATCTATAAATCTATTTGTTATGAATACGATTTTGAAGTAGAAATGAAGCAATTGTTACGAATTTCCAGTTGTCAAGTCGAGCTGTATGTATGTTTTTTTTTCTTATATATAAATCAACACGTGCATGTAGAATCTAGATCTCATGTCATGAAATATGATTGAAATTGCAACATAGGACGGGGCCTTTATATGGCATGTTAAACACCCGAGTATATAGTTCAATATGTGTTGACATTATTTTATAGGTGTAGTTTGTGTGTAGTGTTTTAAGGCCTTAATGAAAGCTCGAAAACTCATTGCAACTATGCGAAGCAATAATTCGACTCCAAATACTATTTTTGAACTCAAAGACCAGAATACCATTTTTAGTTCAAAGAAAGGATTTTGGTAACCTATACCAGAATCACTTTCAATGCTCTGATATGTGCTCAAGAACCTTCGAAAATGCTTATTTTTGGAAGTATAAATGGGTCAAAAATCATGAACCTAAATAGAAGGCTTACTTCTATAACTCCTCTCTGGTTGCTTGTTTTACCACAACCAGTTGCTTTACCCTCCCACCAGTTGCAAAAACATTCTTATTATTGTTAGGTTATTAACAGTAACTCAATTATTTGTCCTGTTATGCTATGAAGTTACCCAAAAAAGTGGAAGTAGTAATGAGATATGTTGACCAGCATTGCCCTTACAAAACACTAAAACTTTAATCCCATTTGTTTGGTGGCAGAGGAAGGGGGACTGGTTAGAATGTTTAATGCAATGGTATTGACCTTTGGGCCTACAAAATATTGTTTTCATCCACTTAATTACATGAAAAAGAAAAGAAATTCTATGCTACCCACTCGTTTCTTCATTTATATCATTAAAGAAACAAGAAAAATGAAAAACTTGTCATTCACATTCAAAGCTTTTTATGTGTATATATGTGGTATAGAGTGTTTGATAAAGTAGACTTGACGGTATTGAATAGTATTTGAAAAGAAATTAAAATCTTATTGATTGAACTGTCTTTTATCGTTAACTATACATCAAATGTGCTCCTAAGAAATAAATAAACATGTTGAATATACATTTACATAAGAAATTACTATTCTTTAGAATAAGACTAACCTCACTCGCACGCGCACATGCAAATACACTATTATTTACCTCGCGCTTTTCTTTAATCATAGTAAATCAAATTTGAAAAAAAGAAGTAAATAAAACCACACAAATCAATTTCCGACATTTTAATCAGATATCATACTGAAATTGTGGATAAAACGTGATAGCCTTGTTTATTGGGCAGAGCATAGGGTTGTATTTGCCCATGCTTGCTAGAAGAGGGATTGCCCATCCCAATTTTATTTCCTTTTTTTTCCCCTCAAAGCTCTTAAATTGCTTGAGTTGTCTCTGAACAACTTAAGAATTTAGTAACATACATGTTATAAAACAAGATCTCGGTTGAATACGGTTTAATTCACATTAGTAAACCTAACGTAAGTGTTAGTTGCAGTGCTAGATCTTCTCGATACATTTTCGATGCTAAATATTCTCCGTCGCTCATGTTTAAATCTTTACGGGCTCGTCCGTCCTCATTTCCTTTTCTGTTTTTTGTTTCATTTAAGAGTATATAAAAGCTTTAAAATTCTTGATCAAGATTTTCTACTTTTTCTTACAATTCTAATTATTAAAGAAAGGGCTTTTGCCTTTAAGGTTTAGCTCTGAACCAGAATCTTAAAGTGTAAACCAGTGGAAGAATTGGAAGATTTTTGGTGCTCTCAAAAACATTAATGTGATCTAATTTAAAATGAACTGACAAGATTTTGTGACAATTCTGAGAAAAAAGTGGACCACTATGAATTGTCGCTCGTCTGATTTGAAGACAAAAAAACCTCACAGATTAATTTGGGCAGAAAGTTGATTTTTTTTGGGTTTGAAAGAAAGCCACATGATCTGTACCTTTTGTTTGTTTCCAAGCCTCAACAACTAATACTAAAAACTTGTAATAACCAAACATCCCCCCTTCCTCCAACCACTAACATTCTACCTAAAGGTATAAAGTGAAACAACTTGACTCGTGTTGAGCTAAACTAGTTGAATATACGATTTGTACAGATAGAACTAATCGAAAAATGAAAAAGGTTGTGGGATACCAAATAATGCGGATTGTGCCTTTGTCGGGGGTACCTGACTCAATCCATTTTACATCAAATTTGAGCAATTGGTAAATTTTTGGGTTATAAATATAGAAAGAAAAATTCAAATTGGTCAAGGAAATCTTCATTGAGATTTGAAATCCCATTATTGTATTCCACTATGTAAAATCATTAAGATTAATAATTCAATTATTAAGATAAACCATCGAATTATTATGACAAAAATTAAATTTGGAATGGTATTCTACAACAAATTATTACGAACAAAAGGTTCCACAAATTATAAAAGCTAGTCTAGTCCAGTCTTTATTCCACCATGTATTGTAACTTCTTTACATTTTTATCTTCCTTTGCTTTTTCTTTCCCTCATTTCTTTCTTTTGAAAATGAAGCAACTAGACTCGAAATATGAATTGCGCTGAACTTGGCTCTTTAGATGCACGACTCTTACATAATTTTTGTTTTCCATGAAAACTAATACAAGAATGGAAAAGTTTACCAGAGCTAGTGGCCGGCTAAGAATGGTGCACGAACCTGACCTAATCTATTTTACACCTTTAACAGAAGCTAGGAACGCATTAATGTACACCATGATGGATTCAAAGACATTGTACATTGTTAAATAAGAAAAATAAGCGTGAAAATAAAAGAAAGTGGTTAAATCATAATTAAAGAACAATGATGCTCTAACATTATAATTTAATAATAATTAATGTTTGATTTTCGTAATCTAGGAAGTCAATAAAAAAATTGATGGTGGTATATTTTGGGTCCAAATAATGGGAAACAAAATGAGAGTGAAGTCAGAGAAATAAGATGGGATGTTAGTAAAAAAATGGATTTGTAATCCAAAAAATTGCAGGAATGTTTGTAAAAGCAGAAAATAGGACAAAAAACTGCTCTTTTTCCTGTAGTGATTAGCTTATGCCGACCCTTCACACACGCGACAACCACTTATTCTGCTTGTCTATCATGCTCTTTGTGCGTGCCGAGGTTTGGATGTTGTCATGTTGACTCACAAAAAATTATATTATATAATCGAAATTTAATCATCTTGTGTAAAAAATAAATGGCGTCAAGTGACTTTCATGATATTTGACGATCATAACTTAAAAGCTATATTATTGCAATTCAATAATTGTAATTGTGATAGGGAGTTCGAACCGAGATCGAGATGGTAGTAAAAAAAATTACGTAAGTAAATAAAAGTAAAAATTTAACTTGAGTGGTAACCGTTCATGTTTCATATAAGTTTTAATTTAAGCTAGTAAAACCCATATTTTATCTTTATATTTAATATTCACATTTTATATTCAGGCGCATAAATTTAAAATTTCACGAAATTTTATCCTCAATACTCGGAGACTCACATTGGGTAAAAGGAGGTAGTGGGTTGATGTTTACTATGTTATCTTCCCACGGAATTTCATGGCTGTGGTTTGGTGAGCAATGAGAAACGTCTCTCTCACTCCCCTAAGGGTGCAGACCCACGCTCATGTCAAAACACGTGCACCATACACCATCATGATATTTTCGAACACTTGAAAATGATTTAATTTAAAAATAATTCAATAGTTGACTGAATCGAACGATATCCATCCATATAATGAATTGTTAAAATGGTGGTAAGAGTTAAATTTAAGATATTTGTTTGTTCGCAATTGTATTCAATTATATCATTTGAAAATTAAATTTACTTCATTTGTTAATATTTTAAAAATAGGTCTGATAAAAATAAATGATCAAAGATCAAAACATCGACTGAAGCTCAAATCATGTGGAAATAGAATTGTTGTTATGAAAGTATTGAAAAAATAAAAAAGATAAACTCATCGTTTTTGAGTGCACCAGTCAGTCATTGACATCAATCAACTAGTTTTTGCCTTGCTTTTACGATTTTCATTTTCCCGTTTCTTTTTACTTACTAGCGAATTGGTTTCATGTCGATTTATTTTTCCCTCTACAATTTACAAAAATGATTTATTTGATGAACTTCATTATTCTACCATCAATTTTTCAAATTTTCTTCCTACAATTTAAAAAATTAGAGTCACATTTTCACTTCTTATAAGTAATGCGTATATTAAGATTTTTTTTTAGGTTATAGAAAACTTCAATCTTGCAAAAATTATTTTCAAGAAAATAAAATGAAAAGAAATAAGTCCGTTTAATTGCAAGAATGAAAAATGAGTGAAAATAAAACGAATTTCAGAGAAAATAATTTCCTAGAACTTATTTTCTCGTTGATTGTCAATTAATCGCGTTTAATTTGTATAATTTTTCACCTGAAAAATATTAAAATTTTGAATTTTTTTGATGTTCGTTTGACTTTGCTTCACATAAAAATTGTATATTAAAGAGAAAAAAATTATAATTGAGAATATAATTTGTTTCCATTGTAAAAAAAAAAAGGGTAGAAAACTATTTTCCCACTACTTTGGTGGGGGAAAATCAATTGCCAAGAAAAAATTGATTATCAAATAAGGCAAAAAATGAAACTAGAAAAATAATTTTCAAATTTCATGAAAAATATGTAACATCAAACATGCCCTAAAAGAAGAGGAGGAGGAGTATGAGGTAGGTAGCAAGTAATTGGCGCGTGATTTATCAAATTTTGAGATTAGTACAAAATAATAATGCTACCTAAGAACGCATTACGTTGGCATGTAACGTCGTTTTATGAAAGAATATAATGAATAATTACGTACACATGGCAATTCTTGATTTGACACCATCTTAAACCAGTATTGCCCAACAGCTGGTTGTTAAAGTTTGTAACGTATCACCAAGAATATAAATTTACCTTTTTTTTTTTTTTTTTTTTTCATGAATTAGAATTATGCTATTTGTACAGTCTTAATTGATAATCTTGGTTGGCAGTATCATATTCATTCATTTTAAAAATTATTTTTTATATCAATTATTTGAATTTTGAAAACATCAAAATTGTCAACATGAATTGTACAAATAACTTAATCGTAAAAATTATACATATAATTAAGAAAAAGCGATTATTTGTGATTACGAGGTAAATTTCAGGTCGGCCCGACATTCTCTGTCCTCCTTGTGCCCTCAAAATTATCACCATTCCACTGTAAAAGATAAATATTCCCTTGTATGCTATGATGAATGTCACGCTATTTTAACAGTATATTAAGAAAATATGTCCTATATGGACACATTGTTAAGCAAAGGTTTAGATAGTAGGTTTATAATTAATTGGGTATTAAAGACGAGTTTTGTCTAATGTGATTTTACAATTCGTAATAAAAAAGGAAAAATTCTACGTGTACATAATTTGTAAATTACGACACACATTAAATAAAAGATTATGTACTTGTAGTATTACCCATCAAAAAGTAGATACCATTTTCAGGATTAAAAACGAGTTTTGTCTATTGTAATTTTACAATTGGTAATAAAAAAAGTAGATACCCTTTTGAGGATGACATTCGTTGTGGACAAGGTGAACCGATGAGGGCTACCTTCAATAAAAACTGGTTCCATGGAGTCATCAAACTAAAAATATGGGTCACCATATATAGATTTCGATTTTTAAAAAGGTAGCATTTAATCCCACGTTGCTAAGAAAGCGTAATTTTGTGGGTTTAAAATCAATTGAGTATTCTGTCCATATGAAGACGATCCTCATTGTGAACGAGGCAAGATGACAAGGGTTACATTAAGTAGAGAACTAGTTCTGCAAAGTCACCTAATTGAAAATATGGACCATTGTGAACATCTTCTCTAAAAAGGTAAATGGATAGACTTAATTGTGTCACACATCTCCAAGCTAAGCTATCTATAATCGAGCAACCTCTTCTTTCGGGGGGATGATTTGTTACGGACAGGATGATTTGAGGAGAGTTAACTTCGGAAAGTCACGTAATTGAATATATGGACCGTTGTTGTGAACATTACAATTCTAATTGTTTCCCACTTTACTAAATTAAAGTCTAATTTGTCGATTGATTTTAAGATTGAATTCTATCTTGCGTAATTATTGCAAGTTCACTTTTTATTTTTATTTTTATTTTTTATTTTTTTTTCATGCAGTTGTAACGAAGAATAATTATGATAGATGTTTATCTCTTTCTAGGGGCGAGAGATATATATAGAATTGAGGTCATCCTCATATGCCCCAGAATAAAGGCTGAAGGTGTGGCTATAAAGTGAAACTGCTATAATACCAATACTCCCTTCTCAAATTTTATCTCATTAAATCTAGAGAGAGAAACTGATTGAATTTAGAGAGAGATATGGGAAATTGCCAAGCCATTGATAATGCTTCTCTAGTAATTCAACACCCAAATGGAAGAGTGGACAAACTCTATTGCCCAGTTTCTGCTAAAGAAATCATGAAAATGAACCCTGGTCATTATGTTGCTCTTCTCCTCACCACCACTTTATACTCCTCCTCGGCCACCAACAACGCCGCCTCCGCAACCACCACCGCCAAGAAAAGAAGTTCAGCAGACAATAACAACTTCCCGGTTCGGATTACGCGTATAAAACTTCTTAGGCCAGCAGACAACCTTGCTCTTGGCCATGTTTATAGACTTGTCACTACACAAGGTTGGNTTTACAGAGGTGATGAAAGGATTGTGGGCTAAAAAGCATGAAAAAATGAAGAAGCAACAGCCAGAACTAGATGAGAGGATTGTAGAGAGAGAGGGTTCAGATTTTAGTGCAGCAAATAGGAAATCTGATATGGAGAAAATCAAGCAGGTAAACATTTTTATATATTTTTTTCAATCTAATTATTTATGAAAATATAGTCGACTCTAAATTTATCAAGATATGTAGTTTGTTTTACTAACTTAGACTAAAAATTTAGAAATCTTGATCCTCATCCAAGTCCATATATTGTGAAATTACATAAATTTTAAAAATTATTTTCTTGTTTTGTTCTATAATTAATTAGAAAAATGCTTATTTCACGCAACTATTTACATAATGTTTTACTTAATGATAATGTGTTAAAATGTAACTACGAAAGTTATTTGACCGATGAGATTTTGATCTAATTAAGGGCATGTTTGGTACAAATTAAAATCAGATTTTAATCTAAGTCAAAGTTAAACAATCAATATTAACCACATTTTTCATGGATCTCACAGCTTTTTAATCACACATTTCAAAAACTTCTATCACAATCTACTAAAAATCTAATTTTAATCCTCACCAACCATCCTTTAAATTTTCCCACATCATCTGTTAGTAAATTATTATATAAGTTGTTAAGTACGTATAGCACAACCAAATTAATTATGTACCTGAATTTTTGACAAATTTCAGGTGAAGCAGGAGAGCCATAGGTCAAGACATAACACAGCAACAAATTCTGGTGCTGCTGCAAAATCCAGAATTTGGCAACCTGCATTACAGAGCATTTCTGAGGCTGGAAGCTGATTTTTTTCTTTAATTTCTATATATATTTTTCTTTCTTACTTCTTGTCTTTAAGATTGAGATTCTGCCAAACATTCCCTGGATTATAAGTAAAAATCAGTATCTCGAAGAAAAAACAAGTCCAGTTACGGACAAATTGTAATGCTGCTCAAAGTTGCACATTGTTCTTCATCGTCCCGTCTAAAAGTTCAAGATGAGTTTGAAGGGATCTATTCATTTATATTTTATTTTCACCATGCCCCTATAAATAGGTCGGTTTCATTTCTACTAAGTTCCCAATTATTGAAATTTGAATAAATTGTGAAAAAAAATTTATTTATATATTAGTTCTTGATAATATTAAAATAGTGATTATGGGATGTAATCAAACACCAATGACACAAAAGTTACAAATGATTCTGAACTGTCAAGGAGACTTCTGAATTTCTCCATTTGTGTGTCGTTTTAGCTCATTTTGCTATCGATTTTGTATTATTTTCGTTCGTTTTAGTTGACCTGGGTGGGACAAGGAGCAAAGAGATTGATTCAAATTGCGACTTGCATAATTAACGATTCTAATTGCATTTCACACCACTAAAAATACATGTCATACATTCACAAGTCATTGTTGACGACTTAGAATACACGTCTTAAATTCACACATCATTGTTGTGGATGGTATGGATGACTTGGGGAGGATTACTTACAGTCAAAGATGGGTTCCATAAGTTCACCTATATGAGAATGTACTATTTCAAATGATTTTAATTGCGTCTTGTTAGAATATGTAGTTGTAAACTTTGTACTTATCTTATATTTCTAGAAGGGCAGTATTGTCATTTTACTAGCACAGTTACAATAGTTTAAACTTTTTGCTTTAGAGTATAAAATCATTGAATTCTCTTTTTGTACACAATTTTTTTTAGGTTCTTTGAAACCCTTGCCCTCTTTCGCTTTCTTTGTATTTTCCTTCGACTTTGATTTATAAAATTCAAACGTCTTATACCGCTAACTTAATATCTAACTTTGAATTAAGACTTAATCCAACATAACGACTCTAATTGTTTCTTACTTTGCTAACTTAAAATCTAACTTCAAGCTAATACCTAGTCGAACGCCCTCCATTTACAAATAACAATTACGTTTTGCATCTTGCTTCAAAATCGTGATCATTTTGAAATTTTGGTCAAGGTGATGGCTTTGAATCATTAACCTCCACAAAAGTGCATTTTGATTGGAATAATCTCAAGCTAGCAATTTCTTAATGAAAAGAATGTCCACTATTCTTCCATATGACTAGATATATACCTTGCAATCTTAAAACTCTTTTTTAGATGCTTGGAAAAGATACGTTTCACCATCATATTATGGGATTAATATAAACGCACTCTCGAAGAAAAAAAATATGAGAGAGTCAAACACTTAATATAGAATCTAAAAATGACATATTTAATACGAAGTACTATGCACCACTACACATAACATTCAATAAGAATTTAACTTCAGTTTTTCTTATTCCCATCAAACAAATTACTAGCTAAGATTGCACATATTAAGAATTGGGGTTCTATTGTTATTTGATGTGAGATTTATCGTTAATATGCTCCAAGAAGATGACGACTTGTTTGAGCAAACTAATCTTGGAACTTGATGACTCGTTTGAGATTCTTCAGAATTGTTTGAGCACTGATACTATGTTAAAACGTGTGGTTACATCTCAAATGATCAACTTTATTAAATGAGATAATCTAAAATCTTTACCTATTGTATATTTATTTTGTCTTTATTCAGTATTGAATTTACCCTGACATCATTTATGAATAATAGTTTAATTTCATTTTTTTTTCTCAATCACGTTCAACACTATAGATCAGTATCCAAGACCTTATGTAAAGGTACAATCACCATTCATGCTTAGTACATTTTTGACTTTGGGCAATCATATCAAACCATGTTTTTTGCATAGGGAGGAAAAGGCTTCATGCTTGCCCACCCATGATGCCACTAGATCTTTCTCTTCCATCCAAGAGCCCCCAATATTAGCACAAGACACATTTTTCTTTCTTCTTTTTTGCTTTAGAGCGCAAAAGGGGAGAGCATTAACATTGAAAAAAAATCTTCAAATAATACAATTACAAAGCATTTTTGGGTTTGGGACCGACATAAGAATGGAATCTTGGGATTAATCCAGAGAATTATTTCAATTTCTAGCATGCGAGTGGCTAAGAAATTAATATATTTGCTAAAGCATTTTGTGCAAGTTCTGCCCTACTAATGATTGGTCAACAATTCGACAACCAAGGCTCTAAGGGCATCTCGTGCTAACTTGTGTCCATTGGTTGAGGGGCCTAGTCTCGTTGCGGGTCCTTTGGCTTAAAATATAGAGTCATGAGGTGACACTGTAATGATAGTGATCAAATCAAAATACGATAAACAATAAAAAGATCGTTGAGTCCTAAAATTATCATATCAGCTCATTAGTGCTATTCAACGCGATTCAAATTGTTTTAGCCTACGGACTATCACATTTTTGCTTAAGTTTTCCTTTTTTAGACGATGGCTAAAATGTGTCACATACTTAGTATGCCCTGATTATAAGGATAAACTAACTCGCTACACCGTGCACGTCGAACTGATCGAGCTTGGACTATTCATCACATATTTAACTTCTCTAGGTCAAACATAAATTGTTATAACAAGCTCTAAAATGAAAATTCAAACTGGAAACCGACAATTTGCAAATGTTTGAATACATGTAGGTGCAATCATTAAGATGTGGTTATAATTCATGTCTACGTTGAAAAAAAAAGGTCTCCTCGAATGTGTTAAACGCCTATAGAGTAATAAATACACTATGGAGGCATGGGCCATACTATTATATTGATAGCTTTCATTGAAAAAAGAATGGAACAAATTTTCGTGACTAGGAAGAGTGCCAAAAATCAAATGTTTTATTTTGTTAATAAATAAGCCACTAGCAATAAAACATTATTTTCATTTCTTTTTCATAAGAACGAGTCATTTGAAAATTTGGATAAATGATGAGAGTAGTAGTAAGTTGACAGTCAATTAAAGCACGACAAAATGTTAATAAAATGTTGAGTTTGATGTATGATCACAATAGAATAGAATAGACAAGATAAGAAATGAATACATATACTAAAATGTCAAATTATTTTGGACGAAAAACTTTGAAAACTTTAACAATTGAGACATAAATTGACTTTAAGTTGAATATTCAAAGCATATTATTTACTATGTATTTGGGAATTAAATGAAAAAATAGATATGAATGTGCAATGTTGGTCGGAGTTTTAAGATGCTTTGATGAGATCGAAAAGACTCTTTAAGCTGGTCGCAATAATTTGGTGTCGTTTAGAAATCGAAATTTAATTCTTTTTTGAAAATTTGAAATTTAATTTTTGATATCATTATCAAATTACACAATCTCACAATTGTCAAAAATTGAATTTTGAAATTTTGGAACAAATTAGAGTTTAAATGTACTTGAGTTGGGCCATTTGGGCCTCAATGGACTTGCAGATTAAAACCCAATTCCTCTTTCTGGCTTTACATTAGCACCTTTTAAAATTTAAAAAAAAAAAAAAAAGAGTAATTAACACATAACGTCCTCAACTTTCATCACTATTGTACAAAACGTTCCAAACTTTCATTTTTTGACATTTTCATCATTATTTCCACATTTCATTATGTAAAAGGTTATTTTCATTCATTTTCTCAATTAAAAATTGTGAAATGACGAATATATCATTATCTTTAATTAAATAAAACAAAAAGAGAAAAATTTAATTATAACCATAGTCCCAAATGTTTTTAAAAAGCGCAAATGAATTTCAAATAAATTATTAAAAATATAATTAGCACATAATGTACATATCTTTCATTATTACTGTGAAAAAATCCCTATCTTTTTTTAACATATATTTTCACCCTTACTTACATTTTTTATTGCGTTAATCATCATTTCTATCCATTTTCATTCAATTTCTCGATAAAGAGCCGTGAAATGATGCATATACATTCATATTTAAATAAAAAAGCTAAAAAATTAATTGAAACCATAATCCCAATTTTTTTTAAAAAAAATGCAAATGAACCTCAAATAAATTATTAAAAGAACTTCAAACGAGCCCCAAATAGATTATTAGAAAATTAGAAATTAGTTTTTTTATTTAAAAAAGTGCAAACAAGTCCCAAATAAATTATTTTAAAAATTAGAAATTAATTTTTTTTAAATAAAGCGCAAACGAGTTCCAATTAAATTTATTCAAAAATTAAAAAAAAATTTAAAAGTGCAAAACAGTCCTAAATAAATTATTAAAATTTAGAAATAAAAAAATAGTTTTCTTTATTATTTTTTTAATATGAGCGTATATTCATCATTCCACAATTCTTTATTGAAAAATTGAATGAAAATGGATAGAAGTGATGGTTTGTGCAATCAAATGTATAATTGAGTGTGTAAATGTCAACAAAAAAAAAAAAAAAAGGTAAGGACATTTTCCGCTATGAAATGTGCAAATAAGGATGCAAATGTCAAAAAATGAAAGGTAATGACGTTTTCCATAATAACAGCGACTATATGTGCTAATTACCCTTAAAAAATGATATACCTGGAAAATCAATTATAAATTAATTAAATTAGATTTAATCCGAAGTACGTGTTAATCATACATGAACATCTTGTGACACATTGGTCCCATACTTTGTTGTCATGTTTGATGTGCAAGATTAAGAATGAGATGCACTTAATATTTTTATTTTACCCAATCCATCCCACCCCAAAAGTCCATTCATCACCGGAAGATGAAAAATCTAGTACAGGGAAAAATGGCGAAGATCCCATCAGAGCGCCTTCTTCTAATAGGCCATGAATTTGAATAGGTCGCCCTTATTTTGGTTGAAGTAACCTTCGTCCTAATCAGTTTAAACACACAAACCCTCGTTTGGTTCCATAGAACTCAATGGGGACTTCAACTTCATTAATGATGAAACAAATTTTTGGCAATTGGAGGGGCTATCAAAGTGAAAAAGCACAATGAAAATAAACACTCTAATAAGCAATTGTTCGTGTACCAAACATGCTATATTTATTCATCTTCCATAGAATTGATGCATCAAGAACTTCAACCACATTAATGACATAAACTAAGTTTTGGCATCTAGAGGGCCTTTCCAAATGATAAAGCAGGACGAAAATAAGTACTCAAATAAGCAGATTCCCATGTCACAAAACCCAATTTCAAACTTCAAACAAGAGCATGGCAAATATATCACTCTACACACAGTTTATTTAAAGGCAAAAACTGACTCTGTATGATAATTGATAACATAATACAGACAATTCAAGATCAGCAACAATCAGAAATTACTCTCAAACAGTCAAGTTTTTTTTCTATAGTTGCATGCCGTTAACAGTTGCTTCTGACTTCGTCTTAGGAAATCACATTTCTCGACCTGCAGTTATCGCAATAACACAGGGTTCTTTGTATTGATTTATTCTGTCCCATTTTCCTCTTTAGCTTGCTCATGCTTGTCCAGTTGGCTGAAGTTGCCTTTTTGCTTGAAAAGCTGAGTATGATGGTGCCTGCAGTAAAGTTGATGCTCGTGGGCTACATAGTTTGACGGACTTATAACGCAGCCCCCATGGCTACACTTGAAACAAGCCCTATGGTATGAAGTTCCATCAACAGCCACCTATGAAATTTTTATCGATCAGAGGCTTTAAATCGATTCACAGAAACTCGAAGAAGAATGAAAAATGTTCCCATGATGGATGCTTGGAATGCAAACAATAAACATGTTTGTATAACTTGTTTATTCTTATTTTTAAGTAAAAAGAATTACTTACAAGTTGAAATTAACTATTAACTTACTATCAAAATAAATAACTTGCTTATTTTCAACTTTGAACAATCATTTTAAAGCTTTCTTATTTTAATTTATAAATGACCATTTAAGCTTTGCCAAACATGTTGTTCCCAAAAATATTGGTGTGGTTACATGAATCCTTTTAGCACTAGGACGATCCAAAGCCACTAGGACGCTGTTCTTATGTTAAAATTTGATGATTGCTGAATCCCTATAATATTCATCATTGCATATCCATACTAGCCAATACGTTTCTATTGCATGTTCTTTTTATTACGAGTACCTTTTCAATGGGGTAAACAGTTTTCTTGCAAGCAACACATTTATCCTGAGTTCCTCCAAACATACTTGAAACTTTGCTACTTGTATGGCCCTGCTCAGAAGATCGGTCGACCCTAGCAGTTTTTGGTGCCCCTGTAAACAATGTATAGAAATGGATTAGGTAAAGCACAAAAATAAGAAAATGTGAATTGTTTAGAATTAACTCGATGGTTCTACGACCTTCAAAACTCTTATCTAAGCTGCCAGTCATTTTGAACAGTTGATCAAAGTGAGGTTTGCAGTACAGAACTCCTTCATAGGAACAGTAATTACTCAGCTGCAGACAAGAGAATGATGTGAAGGTAAAAAACGTGATCTCAAGAGAAACTTAACTAAATAAATACCAATACAACACTGAAGACAGAAAGCATATAGGAAACAGAGAGCGTGAACCATAATATCATCGGGCTTTTATGTCCCACAAGTTACGGAGTGAAATGAAGGTTAGTTATTCATCAATTTTTCACTCAAATAACTTCACCTATATGAGATCAAATAATAACAATGAGGGCAGTATAGATGATCAGATATCTATGGAAAGAAAAGATCGTATGGTCTTATGAAAAATGACTTTTTGACTAGCTGGACATAAACAATAAATCACATAAACCATGTAGAAATGAGTTGCTAAAACCAATTATAGGCAAAATAAACATATTTTCTTCAAGATTAGGCCACCCATTTTATGAAACACTAACAGGGTTGTCTTGAAATAGTATCTTTACTTGCCAATCATGACCAGGCATTGATTGATGTTCAAGAAAAATGAGAAACACTTTTAGAAGGTTAGCCGAGGAATTCAAACATAATGTTCAGAAACATAACTAGTTCATTTTAGTCAACTAAATCCTTTTCAGATGTGATGACTGAGGTAAACAAAAATTCATATGGAGATATAAACTTCAAAGTTAGTGAAAGAAACTAACACGAATATTAAATAGAAGCAACATAGTGCACATGATGTTCTCGGACAGTATATTCTAATATGAAAATGGACCTCCAGAAAAAAAAAATGGATACGAAGGAAGAAGTAGCAGAAAACTGCGTTTGCTAGGAGACAAATTGACAATTTCTCAGCAAGAAACCTTATGCTTGTCATGTCGAAGTTCAAGCAGCTATTTTGCTCCTTCAAAAACTTACACAAGCAATTTAGAGATCCATATAACAAAGAATACAGTTTCTTGGAATTACACATCACACCTTGGAAAACAGTCGGCTTCTTGACCGTACAGTATGAATTTGAACCAAATTTTAACGCTAAAGTATTTTCCAAACTGGTAAAAATCAAATACTAATAGTCGAGGACCCTTACTGAAAATTAAATGATAATAAACAAATGCCTTTATCTTTGTATCATCCATAGAATCAAAACAAACATAGTTCAATCCATTTGAATAAAACAACTAGCACTCAAATTGAAACATCTAACACAGGATACCATCTGGTCGAACAGTTCAGTCGAAAAACAGCATATGAAATTGACTTATAATCAAATTGATGGAAACTCTTGTACTAATTACCCACATTAAGAAGAATTAACATCCAAACTTTTATACCTGGGAAATCAGAATTCCAACAATCAACAATCAAGAACCAAGCAACCATATATATCAATATTATCAACAATCAATTCCAATCCTTCAAACCGATGACTTATTAATTCATCAACTTCAAACAAGAACAGTTAATTCAAGAAACAACATAATCTGTACATGTACCAAGTTGTGTGTATATGTATCTACATATCTGTATATATACGAGTAAAGTTCAAGATAAAAGCAAACAAGGGAAAAATCAGACCTTGAGGGTACCCTTACAGTGGTGGCATCTAAAACAAGCTTTGTGATAAACCTTGTTGTCAGCAGCAAGTTGATCCACCAAATACACAGTCTTTTCACAGGCCTTGCATTTTTGGGTTGTCCCTGCAAAAGTTGCCATATCCCTTTCTCTGTGCGTAGATCTTGATTCTTTAAAATACCCAAAAATCCCCAAATCGAAATCAGTTTTTACAGAAATTGATGCAAGACAACTGATTTCTCTTTCCTCCGAAAAGGGTTTTGTTTGACAGGTCAGCTAGTCAGAGTAGTAGTGCAGATTAGCATGTGTTCATCACAGCACTACCAAGAAGCCACCTTTGACAAATTTGACAAAATTTTAGCTGTCCGCCCTTTTGTATTTTTAAAATACTTTTTTTTTCTTCCTACTTTTCAACAACATAATTTTTTCAATAAAATTATATTACAAGAAAATTTAATATTTTCCCTTATTTTTTAATCACATATTCTTCATCAATATACTATTTTTCAAAATACATTTTAGCCAAATAATGGAGCTCATAGGCATTTAGTAATATAAAATAAATAAAGTAACCAATGATTTTTTTCTTAATTCAAATGTTTACCAATTTTAATTGTGTTAAAAAAAAAAAAGACCATCATGTTTCAAGTTTAGACAAATTCAACGGTTAATTAGTGGAAAGTTTTGTGGTATATTTTCTTATGATAATGTTATAAGTAATATTTATTTTCGAAATAAAAATTCAGTATATAATTATGCCTTGTTGATGTATGAAATATTTAACACATTGCAACATGTACAAGATGAAAATGTAAGCATTGGTCAAGTGGTAACAAGATAATTTTTATTTTCCTTTTCCGCTTTAAGAGGAAAGAGCATTAGTACAAGAATGGCCAATTCTAAAGTTTAAATTAAAGTTGAGTTAGCACTGTTTAGCGGAGATTAAAATCAAATTTTTAACAAATTTTGATAAAAATAAATTAAATAGTGAGTAAAAAGTTGAGGGTCTCATAAAATTATAATTTCTATCAAACATGAACTTAATACAAAACTTTCTAAGTTGTCGTGCATTATTTTGGATTCTATTATGGTATCAATATTCAAATATCAACAATAATTTCATAAAATAGTAACCAAATTTTTAGAAGAAAAAAATTCAAAACAAGAATCAGAATAGTTCTTTTTCCATATTTTTTGAAAGTAGAAGTGGAGAATGTAAATATTCTAGTATACTTGTTTTAAATGGATGAAAAATAATTGCCTCTTTCATTTTGGAAAAAGTCAAGTTTAATCATGATTAGGTGTGATTTAATAATAATTTTAATTTTGTCACACATCATGTGAGACAGATAGGTAGGGTGGGTACTTGAATAATGTACAACTTATAGTGCTTTTCAAATATTTGAATATCACTTGCACTTGCTTTTTGTTTTTATATTCATGAAAAAGATACTTTAGCAATTTAAATATTTTTATTTCATTAATTTCCCTCCCTTTGTTAGATTAGAAGATCAGCCACATTTATGACTTTCATATGAGTTAATGTTAAATAGTACAATAAATCTCCCTGAGGACCTAGTATCGATTTTATTCATTTCTTAATTTTATTCAATATTATAGAAGAGCCTACTGCAAGTTGAATGAGTGGACTAAAAATGCACGAAAACTGCTAACGATCCATATTGGATTCATGAATATTGTACAAAAAGGATCCGACATTGACAATATGTTTAATAATATGGACGAAATAGCACGACACTATCAAAAAAGAAACAGAACCTAAAATTTTGTTCATTAAATTATTCATTCATTTCCGGTACTACATAACAAACATTATCTCGAATATACCCACCGATGAATTCATCTAACAATACTTGAATAAAAATTGGAAAACTATTTCAAGCTACATTCAACTGTCATTACACTTTGTTAATTCAATAAGTTGCTTGAAAATATCACGCTACTTTATTCTCAAAATCACTAGCCATTGGGGTCCCAAAAAATGTCTGTTGTACCATGTCATCATAATGTCCATTTTCCTTGCCCAGTAAATATTTTGCATCATGGAAAACGGCATTAATGTTGGGGGCTTCCACAGTTAATTCTCTTTCGTCTGATTACGGGCTTCTTCTCGCATTAGCGCTTTAATATAAATCTCGTAGCAGCATCCTGTAACAAAGGTGAAGGATAGCAAGGTAGAAACTAGTTTATCAATAACATGCAGTTGTGCCTTAATGGCTTATTTGGTAAAGTTGATTGTACAGTATGGGAAGAAAAAAGTAGAGTTTAGTCAATTTTACTGTCCAATCTTAACAAATACTGGATACCAAAACCGTCCTAAAATTTATTTCAAGTTCATTCACATAGTGTTACAAGTTGAAAGTAATCTATCAGTGATATCTATGCCCCGTCATGAACCCCAAAAGGAAAACAGAATTCCAAAAAGTCATTTGAAGGTGCGACTAGAGACACGATTGTGCCTCCTGGGAAAATAATATGAAACATTATTGAACACAACAGAACGAAACTGATACAGAAACTGGACAGTACAGTAATACATAGAAGCCTCTGGCCTTCCGCAGATTAGTGACACTTCACAAGCCTTGCTGATATATTCAACTATCAGAAGATGTGTGACTCAAATATTCACATTTCTTTTACATCACTTCAGCTACGACCTAATGGTAATAAGGGAGACAAGCAATACAAGTAACAGCGGGATTGATACTAGATAGAATAGAGTAAAAGACAAGTATCCTGGCGAAACAAGATTGCATGGAAGAGAAGTTTGTTGAGTTTATTTGTATGTGACAGACTTAAATAGCAGACAATGTATTTGATGTCTTCTCTATATACCAGAGACTTCATTTAATCAATGTTATCCGTAACTTGTATAGTTCATGTTCGTTGACATTCCGTAAGTGTATGGATCGTGTCAAGTAATAAAGTGAATTTATTAAATCCGAATATCGTCCCATAGAGACTACTATTTACTGTAAATTTTTAAATTAATCTAGCTTCAATTTAAATTAAAATGGTAACTAATAATCAAATCAAATTTTGTTTTCTAAACGAAATTCTAATACATAAAATAACAAATTCAAATTAAAATAACAAACTCAAATTAAAACTGGAGATAAGATTATTTGATTGGTTAGTTAGGATTTTCGATTTCACTTAGATTATTTATCATATATTTAATTTCAATTTATTCAGCCAATTTTCATGTGTGTCAACGATCGAATTAACCTATTGTATTTAGTGATCTCTCTCAAACAATACTAATTCTATTCATATGCTCGAACTTACTATATCTTTATGTAAATCCACACACATAAGAACGTATTTATCTATAGCAATTCAATAAAGATCGCATAGCTTATAATTATCTCTCGAGCTCTTGTAATTATTATGTTAATTATTGCACGAGCTAGAAAAATACATCACTTCTCGATCTCAATATTGTCCCTAAATATTGCACAGACAATTAAAGTATTAAACACATAATAATTAATTAACAAGTATTAAAATGACATGAAAACTTGAAATGAAATATATAATAAAAACCTAAACTATATCATCCATCTTAATAATAAAAGTATTTAGCCACTCATAATATTGAATTTAAACATGAAAATGTGGAAAGATATCACCAAAAATTGACGGAACGTGATTGATTTTCCAGTTGAAGTTGCTGGTGCGTGAATATAAATTAATAAATTCAGCAATTTTCCTTTCTCTTCTAGCTTCTGCCCGTATGAATGACACCTTCAACCCCTATTTTTTTTCTTATTCCAAGCCGTAATTCTTGACTTTTCTTCTCCTTTTCTTTTCTCTCTCTTTTATCTTCCTATTTCCTCTTGTGGCTGTGTGTATATTTATATATCTTTCACCTCAATTCTCCACGTAGTAGCCAACTTTGTTGCGTGAATGTGTATATAATGGCTTCCCCGTCTAGGTGTTTTTNATTTTCTTCAATTCTTTATAAAATATAAAGTTTTACCTACAAACAAAAACTTAACATAAATTAGATAGAATTTTAATTCAAAAGACAATAAAATATCATAATTCAGCGTCACAAATAAGTATAAAATCTATACTTATCACACCCTCAAACTTGACTTTTTGTTTGTCATCAAACAAAACTAAAACCTAACAAACACACAAACATGCAATATTAATTACTTAAATTGGTGGCCAGTTAATAAAACAAAGCAAAAAGATTTAACTAGTTAATCTGACTTTTTAAACTCAGGATTGAAATCATAATATTAAATCTAATCACAGTTTCAAAATCACAATACATAAATTAAAATTTACCTTTCCAATGTAAAATTGACGTGTGTGTGAAGAATTAAACATAGCATTATGAATTTATAAGTTGTTTCAATTCCCAACCCTAATTGGTAAAATATATTCTTTCATCACTCTTAAAATTCACATACACCCAAACTTATTTTTTTCGCTCTTTTCAAGTGTGTGACTTAAGGTTGAATTTATACTATCCCCACCTCTCTAGTTTAGGTAAATCTCACTAATTGGTAGTCAATATATCAATAAATAAGGATTCTACATAGTTTGATTGTTTCAATATCTAGGACTTAACCAAGTTAATAATCTCTTATCAAAAGTCAAATATTCCCAAATAAGTGTTTGAGATATAACCAAGACATTTGGTGTGTCTTATGTTTCATATACCTGTTTTTTCTGATTTTCTATATTATTTTTTTTTTCAATTTTTTTCTTTATTTGAAGCATTCTCACTCTTAACATTTCTAAATGACCCATGTAACAAGCTTTCGACCGATAACTCCCAAGTCAGATGATCATAGGGCACCAGATTTTAAAGATCATTACAAGCTTAATTGCTCGAGTCATAAAGGCTACGAAGAAAAATTTTCAAATAAAATAATAATAATTTTTTTTATGCCTTGATTAGTGCAATGTCCTTCATTAAACACCAATTTAAGAGAAACGACCTCTAACTTGAGATTTTCACCAAATTTCATCATATTGACCTTAGACAATCCACACAAGAATTTTTTCACACACAGAATCCCCATTTATCTCAATATCTTCCCACAATAGTGAAATCCCCCAAACTATTCTAAATTTGGTCAAATGATGTAAAATTTTGTGGTTTTGGGTTTTACATTTATGGTCCACTATTTTTACTTATGCAATTATAAATTCAACTCATTCATACACAATGCTTAACTTAATTTATGTGCTCAATATATATCAAATTTCACATGGAAAATAAAAATTAATTTAAGCATGCAACTTATTTACTATTCATAGATCAATTTATGATTTAATACATTTATCATTGCCAACCAAGCTAACTAAGTCACACAAGCACAGAAAAAGAAAATATTTTTGAAATTTTTGAAATTTTTCATTTTAAAAAAAAATAAATTAAAGCACACAAACACACATAAAAAAAAATGAAAACTCATGTTTTTTCACCCTCAAACTTAAAATAGACATTGTCCTCAATATTTTAAATCCACATAAAAAAAGGTTGGGAAAGAAAGTGAAGAAGGAACTCTCCTGATATGACATGTCATTCAATGGCTAGCTTTCATATTACTTTCGTTAGCTCCTTGGTCAAATTTAGTTTAAATGT
>CAIGRB010077551.1:6615-27189 GCA_903798255.1 Fraxinus quadrangulata
AAAAAAAAAAAAAAAAAAAAAATCATTCGCATGCATATTCAGATTTAAAGGAATCAAACTTAATGCTCAAAATTGTCTTCCTGCCCAAATAATTGTTCGACGAAAGACCTTTTTAATACGTTAAATTGAATAAAACTAGACATGATATCAATCAAAGAAAAAGACATCGTTAATACATTACAAAAGGTACTTGTTGAGAGTTAGTACATGAAATTGTTATTTTATATATGCGATCCAATATTAGGCAAAATATATTTTACAATATATACGAACTTTAGAACTTATTAATATGTCCATATCTGTTTCTGTTAACACGTGAGAAGTGATCACGGATTCTTTTTCCCCGTTTTTTCTCGCAGGAAACAATTTTTCAAAGACTCATTATGTTTTGTAAATTTTTCATTTTAGTACATTTGACAACAAATTAAATAATAAATGATCTTCCTACATGTATGTCAAAATTTAGATAATGGATTACATAATACCACATGACACTTTACCATTTGTCAGTTTAAAATACAATCAACTTTTTCATCCGATTCTTTACCTCCATATTATATTATGTAATCTATTATATACATTTTTTTTTTTATGTATAAGTAGCATAATCTAATAAAAAATTCGTGCCTTTCATATTCAAGAAAATGAATTACAGATGAAAAGTGTTAGAATTGGGGTGTGACACGAATTCTTTATTTAACAAAATTGAAAGTTTTAATTAAGGTGCACATTAATAAAATTTTAACTGAAATGCTATTCTTGAATCCTATTCAAATTTACTTGGCGAATTTCAGTTAAAATTCAACTTGGAAGCCCAATTGGAAATTGGAATTTGTGTTGAACTAAAAGAGGACATTGTGATGAATAAAATCAAATTTTTGAAGTACAGGACCCAAGAGTGGATGAGCGGAGCCAAGAAGATTTCTGCTTGGTACTACGAGGCGCCACCTAGTCCATTTTTTGCCTTGAGCGATTTTTCCTCTTCTACTCCATTTTTTGTATTTTACTTCAACTACAATTCTACTATTAAGATTTGGACACCCTCTATTTGTTAGTTGACTCTTCATTACAATTTATGAGAAGTTAAAAACATTGCGAACACAAATCTTTGTATTCTTCTTTCATATTATAATAAAACTTTCATTCTCTACAAATTATTTTGTTCTTGTATTTTTGTGATCAATTACTTCATATTGGGATTATAATCTCATATTTTATGTAACAAAGTGGTATTGGATTAATCCGATAACATTTTCGTCTCATATTCCAGTTTCCAACAGAAAGATTAAGCCCCCGTTTGGCCCCCTTTTTTTTTATTACATTACATTAATTTTTTCTCTCTTCATTTCAACCATATATTCAACAAATAAAATAATATTACACACAAATCTAAAATTTTTCATTACTTTTCTACTACACATTCTCCCATCAATCATTATTCCAAATTTTTTTTTTTAATACCCAGGTATCCCAGTTTTGCCAGATTAAATCTTGGACCTCCAAGACTCTTGTCTCTAGAACCTTGGAGGAAGTAAATCGTGGGATATGTCTCAACTGATTCCCATGTTCCTCTCACCAACTGTGCACTTCTGCGCACAAGGGATCATCATTTTTCTCTCTTCATTTCAACTATATATTCAACAAATAAAATAATATTACACACAAATTTAAAATTTTTCATTACTTTTCTACTATACATTCTCCAATCAATCACTATTCCAATTTTTTTTTTAATACCCAGATATCCCAGTTTTGCCAGACTAAATCTTGGACCTCCAAGACTCTTGTCTCTAGAACCTTGGAGGAAGTAAATCGTGGGATATGTCTCAACTGGTTCCCATGTTCCTCTCATCAACTGTGTACTTCTGCGCACAAGGGATCATCATCCAAAGTGATTGCTCTATACCAATTAAATCTGACCGCAGGTTCCCACTAGGATTCGAACATCTATCCTGTCGCTGAAAGCGAGTTATGTGCTGATTGTTCAGTCAGTTGAGCTGTGCCCCGATGGGCTAAATATAAATTTTCAACACTCCAAAATGGGGGCGGCTAAATCCCTACTATGCAACCATTTAAACAGTTAAAGAATGTTCATGTTTATTTATTTGAATTTGTCTTTTAACATTTTTCTTTTGGATCTGCAGTGTTGGCAGCACTGCATTGTCTGCCTACACTGCACTATTTTGCCAGTGTCATCCAGACAGTAAATAGACTTAATTTATTTTTTAATACAATCTTTGATTATTTTTTTAAGTATATTGCGTGCATAATATTCACAAATTGACGGTGCTAAAACTAATATCAAGATCTTTATCATGTTAAATTATCACCTGGTCTAAAAAATTAAAATATTAATGAACTGACGTATTTATTTAAATTGTCTTCTAACATTCACCCTTCCCCACCAAAAATGAATGTGAAGGAAGAAGAAAACAAAAAGATATTATGCTGTGATTATCATATAAGTCAATTTCCAGATAAAAGTTAACTTTGCTGACATATTTGCTTACACAAATTCATAAAATGATTGAAGGAGTTTGACATGAGATCAGAACCATATCTTTGAATGAATCAAAAAGGTCAAAATTCATTCATTAAGGGGAAATTTGCAACAATGGTCCCTAATAATTTTATTTTTTTTACACTTTATCTTAACTTTCAATTTGTATCAACGAAGGTTTAACCTTTCATAAATATGCATTTGAGGTCCAAACAATTCATTTTACTGTTATTTGACCAAGATTCTGCAAAAAAAAATTGATTTTTTTGACCATTTTAAGCAAGGGTATTTTCGTCCATACTATGACAACTTTATATTTTGCAATATAAATATAATTATATAATAAGGGATAATGAAATAAAAAAAAAAAAATCAAACCAAAAGGTTATCTTCTTCGCCTTACCCCAACTGACCACAGCTACATATCTCACCGTAAATCGTAAACAACCACCATGACCACCACCATCATGAAACCAAAATCATCAAACCCAGGTTTTCCATTGCAAAGAGGAAGAACCCAAAATACGCCCAAAAAAAAAAAAATCGAACATCAAAACCAGAAAAATTTGAAAACAAGGTTTCAGAATGGACTATCGAACATCTATAGTCGAAAAATCAGAAAAATATTTAATCAAAAAAACAAAGGAAAATTTGCACCATTGGGACATTCTAGTCCATACCAATTTTTGCCTTTGGATTTAGAAAAAGCAATTAAACTTTCCACAGGAAAAAAAAAAATAAATTTGTCATACCACCCCACCCCATTTTCATTTTTTTTCTTGAAACCAAACAATAATCCAAAATCGCTGCAATCACCATCTAACGGTCAAGGACTACGACGATTTGATCTTTTATTTTGCACTCTGGTGATTTCGGATTATTGTTTGGTTTGGGGGAAGATGATGAAAATGGGGAGTGGTATGGCATATTTTTTGGGAAAGTTTAATTGTTTATCAATTCAAATGGGAAATTTAGTGTGGACGAAAATACCCCTACTTAAAATGGTCAAAATATTAATTTTTTTATTTTTTTATTTTACAAATCTTGGTCAACTAAATGTCAAGGAACTCAGTTACATATTTATGAAAGATTAGGGACCTTTGCTGATATAAATTGAAGATTAGGATAAGATCTATAAAAATTGAAAAGATTAGGGACCATTGCTGCAATTTTCCCTTCCTCAAATCCACATAGTTTTATACTACTGACACAGTCCTCACTTATTTCAAACCAGATACTGTTTTCTTTTGAATTTCCAAACTTTTTGAACAGACTTCTGAGGTTTGTTTAAGGCTCGTATCCTGCATATTAGTTACAGGTTCAAATTTCGACCATATCTCGATTTGAGCATGCCGTCCTGTGCAAAAATAATGTTAATCTTTTGTACCGTTTCAATTTTATCGAAGGTTGTCAAAGGATAGTAGCAGGTTCAAATTTGTCTCAACGAATATACTAAAATAGATATGTGATTACTCTAGAATAAATAAGATAAAAAATCTATAAATTTATGATAATGAAAAATTATACATTGATGAACGACTTGAGTTGTTAGAACCTGTATAGACATTCGAATGACGTTATCTCGACATAATAAGTTAGAAAAAGAATGGCCAAAACTGTTGACAGCCTATTATGATTGCAAATGAATTTTTCAATAATGTAATAATAAATCGAACGAGGTGATAAAATAAATTCATAAAGTCGACTTCAATCTTTATTGTTGTATCCCATGCGCCTAACATACCGAAATTGTTTGGATCTGAAAAAAGGTGCCTTGGAATCCCAAAAATTGTTAAAAAGTATCGAGGTATAATATTTCAATATAATAATTATGTAGCTTTCTTGGCAACAAACTACCACTTTTTTCTTGAATTGAAAACCACTTGGTTCCTCTAATGAGATATTTTCAAGATCCCTTCAATTTTTGCACTGCACTTGACGGCCAATCGAGAAAACCTTTGCACGTCTCCATTCATAAGGGGAATGGGACACCAAAATTTTATGCTAAACTGCTTAATTTCAATTATTTCCTCGTCCTGAGTAACAATTATTGCCTAGATCCAAAGTATCGATTCATACCCGTGTAGAGTTCAATAATAAGAATGCCACAACAAACATTTTAAACTTAGAACTCTTCGATACTTCCTGTTACACAAAAAAGAACGAAATTGAAGAAGGATCACAGAGATCGTCTAGGAACATAGTATAAACATGATTGTGAACAAGAAATATACATTGGCAGAACAAATACGGCCTTAAACTCAGAACTCCTAAATATCACCTGTTCCAAGAATAAGAAAGAAAATGGAGAATCATGTAATTGCACAACTAACATCACCAATCGCCTGATGAAAATACAGTAGTACACCATAGGCAATCTGTAAAACAAATATGCAGTTATAATTTATAAAGCAGTTGTTCCATAAGGATGATCATTGAATGATACAACAGACCATAATGTTTCTCACTGCTCCACATTATTTCTCAGATTAAGTTGATGATATTTTTGTTTTTCCATTAGAATAACGGGAAATTCTAGCATATAAACAAGGAATAGCACTTATTAAAGAGAACTTCATGACATCCTAAAGAGCCATATAAAACGATTCTTACTGCCACCAGAAACATCCACCGACAAGCAAAGTTAAGAGCGTGGAAGAAATGATCCTAGCATCTTGCCGGGATGCAATGAACATCATAAGTGTGCCATGAGCCTCATTTATCTGTGTGATTTAAGATGGTTATTAGAAATCTCCAAACTTTGATCTTTGTGCATGAAAACTTTAAGACTCATAACTGCTATCTAACCTAGTAAGTTATGCTCACCTCTACAGCTGTAGAATATGAAAACTTCATCGTCAATGCTTTGTCTCTACGTAAAGTAATATGGAAGCTGTCATCAACAGACAACATATTTGGTAGAGAGGACTAGATAGAAATGAATAGTATAAAAACATAAAAATAAAAAGAAGCTAAAATCTAGTTCCTTGTTCATTATACTGTTTAGTCTAGTCGAATCCAATATTACGTATTAAACACGTACTAATTGATACACATCTCAACCTGTTTGAAACGTAATACTAATATGAGACCCTCCTATATTCCAATAATTACAATTTCAATTGATACACCTACACCACACAAAAAAAATAAAAAAAAATGATAGAATGACCTCATCAATTACCATATACAGGCATTCCATATGTGTGAAAAAATCCGGATCAAAAAAATTATCATTGTTATTTATGTTAAAGGATAAAATTCCACATCAAATAAAAATGAAAATATGACCAACTTATAAGAGTTTGTGCTATTTCTCTTAATAAGTTTGATCTTTTTAAGATGGAAGTCAAGTCTTAACATGGTATTAGAGTCCATTAAATTCCAACAAATAATTCGATTCGATTAACTTCAACAAGCAATTCGATCTAATTAAGACTCAAAATAATTGAGTTTTGAGCGCACAGATTTCAAGATTGGCTTGCACTTAAATTCAATGGTCTAGTCATCAAAATATCTAGAAAAGCTACATAATTTAAGAGTCCTGTGAAGGTACTTACCATGTACATCATACAATGTTCCCCAACCATGTCAAAACTGACCGGTGCCTGAGAGAAGGAAAATAGTTCGAGGGAAGTAAATGCTAGCTCCTTTAAAATGATTGAAGAGAATAGATTAATGACAAATTACTGACAATTGTGATAGATTATTGAATGACTGATATATAAAAGAAGGCAAACAAGTTAGGAGAAAGCGGAGAAGGTGTTGCATGTGTTCTAAACAAAATTAGTTGCACACACTAATTACTACATACAGCAAACAAAAATTATTGCAGATTTTCTGGCCAAAATCAACTGATAAAATATTCTGAATCACAAACAATATCCTTCGATAAACAAACAGCAATATGGACATTGAGATGGCAAAGGACGATAATCAGAGAAATACAACTGTTTGAGATTCCAGATCTTCTTTGTGGTCAGAGTTCGGTCATCTTGCTTGCAGATTAATTCCGGTGTGTCACCAAAAAGTTGAAACTTTAATGCTTGTGAAAATACCTAATTCGTATGTCCAGATTATTCATAAAATCTGAGAGAGCAACAGAGTATGCCAATTTAGTAAGAGGACTCAAGTAAAAAATTAAGTCCATTCCAAACTATTTTATTAGGAGAAAGACTTTTAAATAGAATGAATCCATAATCATAGAAAGATAAAAGAATAGATATTTCTATTTAATTCTATGCCATAAAAATTCCCGAGCTCTCTTAGTTGAAATCCCTCAGTCTTTTCTTTAGCACGTCCATGGACTTTTTTTTGGATACTTTGCTTTGAGTTTCCTCTTGAAAGACTTCCGAAAAGCCTATCAGGCGAATCTTTGAACTTGTCACAGACTATTGTAGTTCTCAGGCTGACTGCTCAAGAGAAGGTTTACCAATTGTCTGGCTTCTATCAAGCAACCTCGGAAGCTCCCTTCACTGTGTATCTCATGCAATCCAGTACTGTGAAACTTCTCATCGGCAAAAGATTCCAATGCCTTTAGGTCATGGTTGATGCTCATGACTGCATTTGCATTAAACCTCTTTACACTACCACTGAGAAAAGCTCCCAGAATAGAGTTAGAAATATGCTCAAGAGCGTCAATCCCAACTTTATATAAAGCATCCAAAGGCAAAATTTGTTGCGCAGTGGATGTAAGTGTGTCAAGATGTATAATAACCTCATTAACGTACTCATTTGCATGCTGGGGTAGTGGGGTACATCATCAGAAGTCCAATTTACATTTTCTGTGAGTGACAAAAACTCATCTAACTTGGAGTTTACAAGACTCAACAGAGCAAGATAAGCAGCATCCCTTGAAGTTTTAAGTACAATCTTGGCTGTTAAGCTACCTTGACGACTATCAACTGATCTGACAGGAATCCCACATTGTTGGGCAGCATGCTGAAGAAAATAATCACATTCCCTTTCCAAAACAGCTACGTTGGCAGCAATCTGCATTGCTTGAGAGACCCAGATGGTGCCACTATGCATTGTGTTAAGTATGACTTCATTTATCAATCAAGAGTTTGTCCAGGTACTTCCTCACAATTTCAAAAAAAGTTCATCTGCACCCCATAAGACAAGTAATTAAAAGAGTCCTTAGTAAATGATCGAACAATCCGACAGCATTCAGGTAGCATAGAAGAGAATGAGGCAACATATGGGAAAGCCGGCATTATATCTGATGTTTGAAGATGGAATATAAGAACATTTGTCTGGTAGTCTGACTCCTTTTCCATGACCATCTGCTCATTTGTGTCACTGGCAAGGACTTCAGTAATCTGTTGTTGACACCCTGCTAAAAGAAGCTCGTGATATTTGTCACCACCACTGTTCAATGTATCGAGAATTGAGCCCGCTTCATAACCATATTTACTAAGGGTTGCCCCAAGAAGAGTTACATAATCCTTCACCAGGAGGAGATGATTTGCTGTATCCATATGCGAAAATTGTTCCTCCAAGATTGAAGTTATTTTAGCCGCAGCTGTTTCCCACATCATCTTGAGCTGATTTGGTGAGAGCAGCCCACTGGCAGTCCTTAAGACCCTATCTTCAATAATAAAATAACCAGCAATTAGAGCCAAAAAGGTCTGATGGGATTCGAGAAACAGGTGTGCAGAGGATATTTGCAAGTCTCTGCAGAAACCGGTTTTTGTAATAAATAGTCACGAAACTGATCTTGAATTCCAAGACGTGTGAATGTGACATGCCCGATAAAGAGGCGTGAGGTCAAATTTTAGAACAGAATTTTCATCAATTTCTTCAACATCTAACGTGTAAGCGAAATCTCCTAAAACGTAACAACTTTGTTCCTCAGCTTTCTTTTGACAAGCCAGCGTATCCTCATCCCTATGACGGGCAGATGAGGCATACCCTATAGCAGTTTTCCCAATATCCTTCGCACCGCTCCTTGTGTGAACTAACCATTCATTAACCTCACTGCATACTTCTTCTCAATGTGTGACTTTATCAGCGGTATTCTCTTCTCAATAAGCATCTTGAGTGCCTTCACATGAATATTCTGCAAATAATTTTTCTCAATCTGATCAACAGCTTTTAAAGCCAGGTAAAACCGACCTTCTGAAATATGGTTATTACACTTCAAACAAAGATCCCAAGCGAAAACACAGTTCTTTAACATCTCAAGTGGCTTCAGTAACATCCTTCTTAATCAAATAAGATTCGAGAAGCTCTTAAAGTTTCAAAAGTAGGGCGCTCCCAACCTCTTGTAACCTAAAATTCTCACTTGCAATCCCGCTTTTCAGCTCTTCTGCATCAACTAAGACACCACGAAGCTCATCAACAGCAAGTATAAAATCCTCATAATGGAGCTTGCAAAGTTCCTCAATTTCAACTTCTTTTTTTCTCACTACATTCTTAAGCTGTTGCATAAGGGCTTCCGGCTTCCCCGTCTCCAAAGCAAGTTGGACCATAGGTCTCAAATCCTCCCCATTACTGACCATAATACTTAGAATGAAGTCCTCGCCTGCCTCGCCATTCTCCACTGCTGGTCTCATCTTCATTTTAGCCCTCATTTTTCTAATCAAAACCCCCGTGTTAGTCAAAGGCAAGATACTTCAGTAAATTAACACTCCTAACATAACCAAGATTCTCAAAATCAAAAATGAAAACACATACCTGCTTAAAAATGTATATCCCCAGTTTTTAAAAAAACGAATGCAAGTGTATAAGCAAAATTTTACCCAGATTGATGTAAGGTTTCGTTGAGCAACAATAATAACTACAAGAAATGGTGATACAGAAAAGCCCATTATGGAAAGAAGCTTGGAGCACCTATTTTCAGAAGATTTTGGGTGCCCATTTTTTAGATCCATTTTCTTCTTAAATACCCCCAAATTAATATCCAAAAAATAGAAAAAAAAAAGGTCTTACTTACATGTGGGTTTTCGTTGATAAAATCTATCAATCATTTTCATCAACAAAAACTCCATTAAACTAAATACAGAAAAATAGAAGAATGTATACTTAAATGGGTTCAGCATATAAATAGAAATATTCAAGCAACACAATCATCAAGAAAGAAATTTGTGAATCGAAAAATTCAAGAAAAGTTAAAAAAGATCCCTCTTTTACTTGAAAGAGCAGAATCTTGATTCTTACGGTAATCAGACGCTGACAAGCCCAGAATTCTCTTTCCTTTACTCAAGAAAATGTGGGTTGAACTCGAATCTTCCTTTTTTGGGTGATCTTAACCTTTTCTGGAGTTTTTCTTTAGATTTGAGATTTCTATGTGTAGTACAGCTACAATCAATATTAATCCTGCTGTTCTATTGGGATTTTTTAGCAGACATTCTTTCTTGAAACAAAGTCGAAATCCACAGTTATAATGCAACAATCATTACAATAATTCATTAATTGCTAGCTTTCATTTCAATTATTAATTTTGCATTCGGTACTTTTGTGTGCAATAGAGTTTAGATCCAACTCGTGAAATAGTAGCTCAAGTTCATAGTTATGTTTTATGAGTTTTTGTGGTTTATTATCCTTCCTACGTCTTTATTTTTATAATAGAAAACGTACCACTTGACACGAATAGTTTGAATAGCGTTCAAAAGTTTCTCCTACCCGAACGTAAAGCCCCTTAACAAACATTTCACTTACATGGATGACAAACTCTACATAAACAAAAACATAGGACTTTAGGTAGAATATAACGATAATACTTTCTTATAATGCAAGTACAACTAATAGCACGTGCCAAACAACTTACGGCAATTTTGTTGAACAACTTGAGTTGGGCACGAGATCGCAATCACACCAACCACTCGATTCATGTTCTAAGTTCCAATCTAAAATAGTTAGTGTCCATGAATGGAGTCATGATTAAGTTACTTACCTTGAAAAGTTGAAAAAATGAAATATAAATGTTAATTTAACTCACCTAGGAAGAGGCCTATCCCAAACCAAACCTCATCCAAAATGTGGATAACAAAAGCAGCTGCCCCAACTGTCTTAACCACCTCTTTAAATCACAAAATCCCACTCTCTCCTTCACTCTTAATCTCAAAAAAATGGCAGCAGCTTCAGCGCCACCAGTCTCCACTATTTTCTCCGCCACAACTCCAACCTCAAAACCCGTATTTATATACTCAAATTCTTCTCAACTTACTCTAAATCCCCATCAAAGTTCCAAAGAATTGACCTCTATTTCAAGAAGACAATTCTTGAATGGGTCTCTTGCTTTAGTGCCACTAATGATATCTCCGCCTCCACCTTCTCAGGGAAAGGAAATTGAAGTGGGATCTTACCTCCCTAAGTCGTCGGTCGACCCTTCGTTCGTTCTCTTCAAAGCCACCCCTAAAGATACCCCTGCTCTTCGTGCAGGTAATATTTGTATTATATTGATAATTGATTGAAATATGTTTACTCGAGTTGTCTGTACACATGTTTGCAATTCTATGTTAATGTTGTGATTTAAGTGGCGTGGCCTTGAAATCAAGTCTCATTTTAACTCATTTGTAAAAATTGCATACTATGGTGCCTTTTATGTACATTTTCATTAAGTTTTACTGTAAAGTGGTGCCTTTTATACACCATTTTTTCTTTGGACTCATTGTTCTTTGTACAGTGGCGATGTCAATAAACAATTAAAAACCATAATTTTGGTTAACATTAACTTTAAAACTACCAAGTTAGTGGAGACTAAAAGTATGTTAAATCTCAAGTTCGAATTACGGAGGAATACTTTGAAATCTAAAGGTTTAAGTTGACAAGAACCAAGACAAATTACATGCTATCAGTATTGTCCGCAAAAGTGACTGGTTTAGGATTTAGGGGTCGATTATTAATAATGAAGGAGGAATGAAGAGGATATAATGCATAAGATTATAGAGGGTTGGATGACAGAGTACAGGAATTTTGTATGATAAGATGATCCTATTATACACTAAGGAAGGACTATTTGGGACATGGTTTGCATGGAGTTAAAGGGACTCGTTCATAAGAATCTAGTTGCTTTGGAGATTCCACTAGATCTAGCAATGCGGAGTACTTGTGAAGAAGAGTTCATTTGCCAACTCCAAATTTATTGGAAACAAAGCTCAGTTTGTTATATATGTATTTGCTGCTACTTAAATAAACGACCATACCTAACATAGTTATAGTATATCTATAGAAATTATAGAATTCGTAAAACACCAATTTATAACTTCCAATTTGCTATTGGGAAAAAATTTAAGCTGGGTTGACTTCAACAGTACCACTCAGTTTATGTAGGGTCTTTTCTTTTGTCAGTAGTCATTTTCTAGTATTCGAGACAGTTCATGGCAATCAATATTATACATGTTTGCAACATATACTTCCATGTCAAGTAACTTGAAAACGCAATAAATGGATGTCGTTTAGCCCTGTACTTTCACTAATAATCGTATTACCAACAGAAACCTTTGGGATAGATCCTCATCTTCCAAGATTAAGTACTTCAGAGAAGTTAAAAAATTGTTCTAGCATTTCTAAACATGTTTCATCCATCCTTTCATTGAGGTCGCTGACGATTGCTACTGTTACATCATCTATCGTATTTGTTCTTTTATTTGGCTAATAATTCCATTTTATGAAGAAAGAAAATGGCGATATGGTTATGACTCAAATGTCTAATATTAGACTGAATGTCACAAATTCCTAGATCAGATATTTTCAATATATGGGGAACAATCTTTGAAGCATTATTGGATATCATAGAGCTTCTTTAAAGTAGGAAACTCAAACTGTGATTTTAGCAGAGATGAAAGCACTTGGAAGTATCGGTGAAGGATCTGAATGCTCCTTCACTCTCGATGAGGGAAAGGAAAAGTAGATAACTTTTAGTTTGTCAAATTATTTGCTTATGGAATGTATCTTATAATATCGGCATTACGTCACGAACCAATGCTTATTAATTTCATCAGCTAAAGTCCATGCAAAATTAGCATTCCTGTTTCTGAGCTTTTAGGTATTAAAATCTGTTTTATGATTTCATTTAGTATCGACTACATAACTATCTGCAAATGGGGTTATATATCTAACGAATGATATCCTATGCATGTTGGGAACTTGCATATATCTAGGATTTGCATGTTGAATTTTTTGAGATTTTCTGTGATAAATTTTGGTATAAAATCGGAGGATTGCGCTCCATTTCCTGTTGATCAGTTCATTCAAAAACTAGTACCAGAGGGTTACAAAATTTGTGTATGAAGAGGTACTAAAGAGGCTCCTCTTCTTCAAAGCAAAGCATTCTCATGTCATGAGAGGGAGGGATAGACCAAAACTAACACAGCATGCAGCTTCTAAAAATCTAATTGCTATAGATTTTCGAGTAGCTAGCAATAAATCGAAAAGACTGGCAACCAAGGATTCTATATGCTCTGTCTTCATGAATTTGGTGTTCCTTTTCTATATGCTTATGAAACTCTGAATCTAGTTGTCTGCAGGAAACGTACAGCCATACCAGTTTATCCTTCCACCAACTTGGAAACAACTACGCGTAGCCAACATATTATCGGGAAATTATTGCCAACCCAAGTGTGCAGAGCCTTGGGTCGAAGTAAAATTTGAAGATGAAAAACAGGGTAAGGTTCAGGTTGTAGCCTCTCCTTTGATACGCCTGACGAACAAACCCAATGCGACAATTGAAGACATTGGGAGTCCTGATAAGCTCATTGCTTCCCTTGGACCTTTTGTTACGGGAAATACATTAGACCCGGATGAACTCCTCGAGACTACTGTTGAGACACACGGGGATCAAACTGTATGATTTTCTAATCTTTAGTTCTTCGTATGGTCCTATTTTTTCAAATCAATGGTCTTACCTATTCTCTTTTCTCCTGCTCAAAGGTTAATATTATGTTTTTCTGTATGCAGTACTATAAATACATTCTAGAGACTCCGTATGCTCTCACAGGATCACACAATCTTGCGAAGGCAACAGCAAAGGGAAACACGGTCATCCTCTTTGTGGTAAGCGCTAATGATAAGCAGTGGCCGTCATCACAGAAAACTTTGCAAGCTATACTTGATTCCTTTGAAGTTTGATTCATTGTGGAACGAGAAAACTGTAAGCCATTTAACTTTTGATTTGTATGGAGTATCCTAAACATGTCGTCGTGATATAAACTATTTGAAACTAGTGGTAGTTTTCATGAATACATATCTATTTATGGATCTATATGCTTCAATTGGAAGTCGAACTTCCAGATGGGTTATCATGGATAGATCCTCTGGGGGCGGTTACCCTCGAATTCTTTAACTTCTAAGAAAGGATAGTTTACATTATCATATTGATTATTCTTTGTGGTTGCCGATAATTATAAACACAAAGTAGAAAATATGTGTTTGTCGTAGCTTCCAAGGAAAGAGTCACTAAATGATCATATGCTTCTCTGAGTAGCTTTGCTTTATGTTGAAGATACAAAAATATAATAACTAATTTCTTATATTTTCTATCAACTTCATTAAACTTTTAGACAGATTTCATTGTCATCACAAGTGGAACCGAATATACTATTGGATGTGGTTGAAGCCATTACACTTTTCCCTCAAATTTTCATCGTGCATAAAGGATATAAGGCAAGTGTATTGTAGTAAAAAAAATCAGAGGCAATCCCGAGCTGAAAACACATTGTAATTCTCTTCTTCAATATAGTAGAATTCAGCAGCAACTCCTTGTGCAATAACTCTTACATTGAGGTGCAGCACTTCAAATCACGTATTATTCTTGCTTTCGTTTCTTACTTTTAACTTATCAAGGCAATACAGATTATTCATCTAATCCATAAAAGATACAACCAATTGAATATACAAAATAAACATACTATAAGCTATAAATTTATTACTGCATGTTAATGACCATAAAACAATGCATCAGTCCACGTACAAAAGTTGGAGGCCATCCAAAGTTAACGTTACATAGGCATATATAAGTTATGTAACTAAGCTCTAAAGATTGGTATGACTTGAATATCTACAAAACTTTTTCAAGAGATACGTCTAGCCTTCGCCCGTATCTCATTCCTATGTACTCACTACATGAGGACCCGAACCCTTGAAGGGAAGTATGCATGAATAGGTTACATACTTGACACTGTCAATTAGTACAACAACAAAAATCCGAGAGAGGGGCTTCACTCCCATCATGCCATCCCCGTCAACATCACCTGCCTCCCTAGGATCGAAAAGCACAGAAACTACCATTGAAGAAATTGAATTGTTTCCATTCAACTTCTCTTTCTGTGAATTCCTTTCTGCACGTTCTTTAGAAATGTTATGAGAGGTTCCAGAAAGGGGAATGGGAATACTGCGACTGCGGAGGATTCTTCTATTCCTTCCCTTGCGGTGGTACGTAGAATTCTGAATCTTTTTGGCTTCTGCAGTAATATTCCCCACAGTAGCTCTAACTAAGGCTCCAGATGCAGAAGCTGATGAAATGTCAAACTGGAACACTTCAGTACACATTCCAGAACTTAACATCGGCCCTGCACGAAGGAAATCAACAAAGCATTACAATTTGGGAACTACTAGCGTCGACCAGAACTGCATGAACATGCACAGATGCCAATTGGAGTCATACACAGCGAAGGCTATAGAAATGTATACTGCTGTTTTTTTTCATGATTATTCAACCTCATTTACTTTTAATAAAGAGAAAAACAGTGATATTATTCCAGAACTAGAAATGGTGTTTGAACAACGAAATTGGCATCAACTTTTAATGCGATGGAAAGTAACCCATCAGCGCCAACACCTAGAAACAGATTCAAATTATGCAAAACAGTGGCCCGATCAAATACAGTCCCCAGTAGGCATGAGGCACTTGAAATATCTTAAAACAATGCGAGCAAAAGCAGGAGCATGTTGATCAAGCATGAAGATTGCAAAGCCTTTATCATAACTCATATCTACTATCTATGCAGATAAATGACGTCTGCCAAGATAGCTAATATATCAAAAAGACAGCATGAAATGTAACAATGAAAAATGCTTACCAGCAAGGCCTTCACGGAACCACTGTTGAAGCTTGCCATCAGCTGCTTTAGACTTCAGATCTCTATCTGCAGAACCGGAATCAAGAGCCCTTAAGTGAGGATGTCTTCCACCATTTTTTCCAACACCTAGAACAGGAATAGCAGGAGCCAAATCTCGAGGAACAGCCAGGCCAGTCTCCACACTTGCCTTGTCTCCATCATCTTTACGAGAAGCCATAGCTTTCTCGCTTGCCAGAACAGAATGAATAATCAAGTTCCCGTCAATCTTGACAAGCTTATCATTCCTGGGAACATACAAAGATGCCACAAGAGGATCATTCCCATTGCCCACACGAGCGAATTCATCTGCACTTTGCCCCCCACCACCGTGACCTCTCCAACCACAACTCTTAGTACAATTAAAATCTCTCCCATCACCAAATTTCTCACCATATTCGGACCCATTTACCATCAACACCCTTCCATGGTGCTTCCTGTAAAACCCACCATCAATATAAGTCTCTCCACCCGAAAACGACTCCCTCACTCCACCATACCTTACATTCACCATTGGAACTAACCCACCAAACAACATTATGAAAAACAGCAACCCCAGGAAACTAACACCGGCAACCTTCTTAGTTTTCACTCCATCTTTCTTCTTACTATCCACCTTCGTACTTGGATTTGGTGATGCCACGTGCTGTTGCGGTTTCAGCCTTGGGATAGGCACCAATGGAACCTGTGACCCTTGTGGTTTCATCGCATAAGGCGGGGGATACTGCATCCATGGATACATCATTGCTGGATGTGGGTACACTCCTGAAGGTGGCGGTGCCATTGGG
Organism: Fraxinus quadrangulata; assembly: GCA_903798255.1. Classification (NCBI taxonomy): domain Eukaryota; kingdom Viridiplantae; phylum Streptophyta; class Magnoliopsida; order Lamiales; family Oleaceae; genus Fraxinus; species Fraxinus quadrangulata. Next base: position 22,962 of record CAIGRB010077551.1, read on the forward strand.
GGAGGCACAGCCATACCATTGCCAGCACCCAATTGTTGCCTTAAAGTCGCATTTTCTGCCATGAAGTATGAAATCTTTGCGTTCAAATCTTGAATTGTAGAGTGCATTGACCTCACCTTATCCTCCAACTCCTCAACGTGGTGCTTCTTTCTTTGCCTTGACAATTGTGCACTCTCTCTATTCCTCATCAACCTTGCCTTTCTTTTCTCATCCTCGTCACTCAACCCACAGCCATTAATATTATTATTTTCAACACATTTGCTAGATTTCCTATATTTATTAATTCTTGACTCACTATTAGTATTAGTAGAATCTTCACTCTCGTTTTTCCTTTTCATGGCAGAATTACTCACATCAATATAGGCTGATTTCTCTAATTTATTCTTCTGATCAACACCAGTTCTAATTGAACTATCATCAAAATTAGGAGAAACATTTACCGATTGGGCACAATTATTTGACTCCACCGAAACATTCGAGCCACAATTCTCCGAAACCTGAGATCCAGGCGAAAGACAATTCAAAGCCTTCTCGTCACCACCAGAATTCTCCGAGCTCCCGCGGTTCGATCCATTCGACTCCGGGGACAGCACGTTCAGGTAACCAGAAATTTGAGCAGAATCTGAAACCAGCAACTCAGAATTCGTAACCCCAGCCCCATTCAAGCTCTGATCACCGGAGAAATCCCCAGGGATGCCATCACAAAGATGACGTAATTCTACCGAGGTTGACTTGAAAACACTGTAGGGATTTTCCAGGTTCGGCCCTGATCCCAGTTGGCCGTTGAACGAGTCGGGTTGAACTTGAATCGTGTCGGGGACGGGATCCATGAGGAGATCATCGAGATCGGAGGAAGGAAGATACATATCGTCGAAGGAGAAATTGAAATCAAGGTCTAAGACGTCGTCATCGTTTCTGTTGTTATCGTTATTGTTATAGGGCGAGGTCAGGTGTTCAGAAAAACAAAAGGGATCGAGGGGTGGCATTGAGAGGCCGGAATCAAAATCATTTGCAGCAGTGACAGAAAGCGGAGGCGTTGGAGGATCGGCGACCACCGTAGGGTCAGCCATTTCAAGGAAGAAGACCACGGTATGGGATTCAATTCAACGCTGAATTAAGGGTTTATGGGATGGAGTGGGTGAGTATGTTAGGGGTATAATTAACACGAGGGTTATACATACATAAATATAGATGAATTAGGATTAATTCCCTGTGGGGCTCACCACGCCACTCACATGGGTGGGCCCCACCATTTATTTAAAAAAAAAACATTATGCATGGTCCCACGTGTGAGTGCTACGTAAGTTTTCTTTCTGTACGTGTAGCGCTGATCTCAATACAGATAGAGATAGAAGAGACGCATTACTGAGGAGCGTAGGTTGCACGCTTTTAAGTCATTTTACTTTTCAGTTATTTTAGTAGTGAATTAATAAACTCGACAAGATGATTTTAGTCTCGTTTGGTGTACATTGTTGTAAAATTCTTTTTATTATAGGATCATTTTTAATCACACATTCAAATAATAAAATATTCTGCGCGTAAACCCAAATTTTTTTCATATTTTTTAAATAAACGTTCTTCTAAAAATACAATTCGGAACTACCTTTTTTTTTTAATAATGGGCACCGAATTTGGGCTTAGTTTTTGGAGTCTTGGTTTATTGATTCAAATTTTATGAATATGAATAAAATAAAATGCACGTTCGACTTAACACAATAAGTAATCAATCAATAACGTCTTGATGTAGTCATCACATTTTTAAAATTGTGATAAAATAACAGTTCGTTTACCAATTGTCTTAAATTGATATAATTCAACCGAATAAAGCATAGTTCATTTCAACACTATCAACTCATCTTCAAACAAAATGTAATCATAAATGATATTTGAGATAGTGTATGATTACAATCTTATTAATTCGATACTTCGAATAAGACTAAGTCCATGTTTGGTATAGTTTAAAATCTTGATAAAAATTTAAGTCGAAATCAACGATTAATTTTAACCACACAAAACTTTGTAATTATGCCAAACTAACCTGCTATAAGTTGATAAATCATTTTTGTACTTATCCAATTTGATGTTTGCCTTTATTATTCAAATTAAAATAAATAATGATTCCCAAGCCAACAAATCTAGGTCAACCACTTCCCATTTTGTTGAAGTATTAATTAATTATGTTCTATAAATAATATTAACAATATAATGAAATTTAAAAAAATAAAAAAAATTAGGCACAATTAGAGGACCACCAGCGTGTGATTCTCATTAAAGAGCGCTGCGAGTAGTTGAAAGATTCTGTGTCACGGTGTCTCAAAACTTCTCGCTTGACTTTGTGGTTTAGATGTTGCGCACGATTCTATCCAACCCGATCCGATATACTTTAACCCACTGGTTTTTTTTCACCATCTACTGTTTTTTGTGATGAGTTGATTTGGACATACTCAATCTTGCTTCCTTTTTTTTATTTATTTATTTTTTTTTTTTTGGAGTAATTAATGACTTTTGAGTTGTTTGGATAAGGAATTGAATTATCGACTCCACACAATTTTCATTGGGACCTATCGACTCTTGAATGCTTTAAAAATCTAAACGTGCATTTTCAACATGTATTTTACATGGTACAAAAAAAGACAAAATTGATAAAATTTTGGAAGGATGTTGAACCCTTTTCATCTTTTTTCTATTCTATTTTCTCTATTTTTTTTTTATTATTATTATCATAGAACAACTTTACATTAGCTATCTACATTCTACGTTAGCAATATATTATACTCAATACCAACGATTAAATATATCGACAGTTCCACACATATCAACAAAATATGCATCGAATGTTGAGTTGTGTATCATAATTGTAGTAAATTGAAGTTATGTGATATAATTGAGATTTTAAGTATAATGTATCTTGCATGAAACATGAAAAAAGAGGACAGTCATCCCCTTAGATTTTCTATAAATTTTGTTTAAAATGGAATCGTAAAGCTCATGGACTGGCTTGGCTTGTCACGATAGGTCCCAATGAAAGAACTCACTCACCTAATGGTCAAATTTAAGTTTAGGTGGCATTGAGTCGATTGGCTCGACGGACCCGTTGTCAATAGCTTGGAAAGGGGTTGAAATGAGGTTTCATTGACACTAAGAAAAGCTTGAAGTTCCAAAGAAAATGAATATAAGAAAGAATACATAATTCCAAAGGTCTAAAAACACACTTTCTAATTAAAAAACTTGCGAAAAAGTTTCAAAAATCAGGTGATCACATTTATGACAAATTATAACTGTTCAATGTCACAATAATATACAATTATGGTAACAGTCACAAATGACATAAGATCACAATCATAAAGATAGAAATTGTGAGTCACATATTATCTATTGATTATAAATTATCTATTTTATGGATCATATATTATTTATAAGGCACAAAATAACTATTTTATTAGTTATAATCAACTAAATAATTGATCATGAAAGCTCTTCATCCCAGCACCACCTACATCACTACTGCACCACAACCATTTGCAAATTGTAAACAACCACCATTATATGCAAACCACTAACAACAATCAACAAAACTTATTGCAAAGATCAGATCGGAGGAGGAAGAAGAAACCACCCCCAAAAACTCCAAAGTCATCGCTGCAGTGCGCAGAGAAACGGCGTTGCCAACTGTGAGAAGTTCTATAATCGGAGAATAGGGAAGGTGAGAAGCTTTGTTTGGATAAAAAAAATGAATTAGGGTTAAGGAGTGGGGTGGATAGTGTATACCTGATTTTTGAAATAATGAAGTTGAAATCTGATTTTTGAATTAATAAATTAAAATATAGGTTTAGATGTAATTTCCGTATGAATTTATAAATGACGGGCTTGAGATCCCTCAACATACAAACCCAATAGACGTGAGTTGTTACAAAGAAAGGACGTGGCAGCCCATTCAACTATTGAGACCACACGGGGCCGAAGGAAACATGGACTTTACATGACAAAAAGACCCCAATCTTATCGTCAAAAAAACAAAGAAACTTAGGAAGGGCTGGGAAAATAGGAGGGAACAATACATAAATCAGGTTTTTAAGTATCACCATTTTAAATTTAAAGTTAGAGGTTTTTAATTTCAAAAATCAGGTTTTCAACAAAATTTATTTATGGTTTAATTAATTAATTATAAATTTAATTAATTAAATGTATTAAGGTTACATATCTATGCAATTTAGTCACAATTCAAAAA
>CAIGRB010077572.1:6054-33996 GCA_903798255.1 Fraxinus quadrangulata
CCCCCCCCCCCCCCCCCCCCCCCCCCCCCCCCCCCCCCCCCCCCCCCCCCCCCCCCCCCCCCCCCCCCCCCCCCTTCTCTTTTGACATAAACAAAAAGGCATAACATTTAAGATCAAAAGACAACTATAGGGAACAATAAAAAAATTTCCCCTTTTAAATGTTTTTCAAATCTATCGTACTCCATTTCTCCATTTAGAATAAACAAAATGATAGCACATATGAAAGGAAGAGTATGACATATAATATCAAAATATTAAATCAACCATAGAAGATAGTAACATATTCCCCCTCAATTAAGTACAAGATGCCAAATATATACAAGTTTAAATAAGAGAATAATTATCACATTTATAGTAAAATAATAATCAAAATATGAGTGATGAAATGACAAAAGTGAGATTATTTGAATAGAATTTAAATATATTTCAATCAATTGTGCACATAGAATCAATCATATGAGAACATTTAATATAATTCAATTTAGCCACTTCCTGAAAATTCATTAATAATTCTCAAATCTCTTTAAATATATGAAAATCTATCAAGTGCTAGAGGTTAGTAAGAATATTGATCAATTGATTTTTCGTATTCACAAATTCGAATACAATATCCTCTTTTGGATGCCAGATGTAATATCTTAGTGCTACTACGATATTTAAAATTCTTTTTATGGCACTAAGGTGTGATTCTTGAGTATTGAGTTGAAATTTAGCACACAATCACACACTAAACATAATGTCGAGTTTACTTGCGATTAAGTAAAGAAGAGATCCGATCATACTTAAATATTTTGTTATGTTTATGGAAGTACCTTGATCATATTTGTTCATTTTGATTGATAAGCTCATAGGATTGTTCATTTCTTAGATCTTTCTTATTTTGGTCTTGAATAGTCATTTGTTCGATAGGAGTTTTCGATCTTACATCATTAGTAATACATTTCTCACGATCAAGAAGGTTAATTTCATTGAAAGTGACATGCATGCATTCTTCAACAATTATAGTTCTTTTGTAAAAGACTCTATAAGTTTTGCTAGTCGATGAAAAACTTAGAAAGATTCCAATATCGGATTTTGAATTCAATTTTTCAAAAAAAAAATTTGTATTAAAAAATGAAGCATTTGTAACCAAAATTTTAAAATAATCGATATTTGAAATTCTATTTTTCCAAAACTCATAAGGGATTTTGTGTTTTCTTTTGACTAATTGAAACTCTATAAACAATATAACAAGTAGTATTAACGGCTTCAACCCAAAAGTATTTTGGTAAACTATTTTTATTTAGTATAGTCCGAGCCATTTTTTACAATGTGCAATTCTTCTTTTTACTACTTCATTTTGTTGAAGAGTTCTAGGAGGCAAAAAATTATGTTCACAATCACAAGTTTTGCACAAATCATCAAAAGCGATATTATCAAATTCTTCATTATAGTAGTGTATCCATTTTATTGTCAACATTTTTACAAGTATGTTCAAATGCATTCAATACTTTATCTTTTAGGTTCAAATAATCTAGAAAAGTCATCAATAATGAGGAAAGCATAATGTTTACCATTTAAGCTTGTGATACTAGATGATTAAAAAATACTCACGTGGAGAAGTCAAAAGATTTTGTACTTGAAGAATGTTGTTTTAATTTGAAACTACTCTTTACTTGTTTTTCATGCATCACAAATATTGTTTTTCTCAAATTTCAAAACTTGAAAAACCTTTAACAAAAAAGTTTTTGAAAATTTTGATAGGTCTATACTAACATGACATAATCTTCTATCTCATAACCAATTATCATATTATAAACTTGATAAACATTTTTCTCAGCATTCAAACTTAGTGTTTATGACATAAACATTCTTACTTCGGCTTCTATAAATATCACATTTTTTGATGTAGTATCCTCAATAATGAACTTGGAAGAATCAAATTTGATATGATAACATTCATCACACATTTGATTAAAACTATGTAGATTACTTCTAAGGTTATCTACTAAGAAGACATTTTCAATAAAGGGAGATGAATGATTACCAATAATTTTAATGTCAATGATTTTTCTTTTCGCATTATCTTCGAAAGTATCATAATCGTCATCATTTATTTTGAAACTTGACAGTAAAGCTTGATTTCTGGTCATGTGCTTTGAACATCCGTTATTCAAGGTCCATTTGCTCTCTATTTTCCTTGGTACTTCCAAAATTAATTCAATTTTTAATTTTTGGTACTCATACATCATTGGGTCATCGATAGTTAGTGTTAGTGGAAATCTAAAATTTGAGTCAAATCGAGCATCCATTATTCAAGGTCCATTTACTCCTTGAATAATTTCAGAAAATTCTAAAATCCTTTCTTGTAAAGAAGAATTCTTCTTAATTAAAGAATCATAATCGAGTTTTCCTTTTTCAAAATCATTTTGAATTTTTTAAAGTTCATTTACCTCAATTTTCAATAAAGAATTTTTCTTTTTGAGGATCGAATGATTTATTACAAGTTTTTCAAAATTTTCAAGAATTTCATCATAAGAGGTAGATCACCATATGAACAATTTTTCTTTATCTCATTTTCAATAGTCATGAAGCACATGTTGGTAATTTCTTGTTGACTTTCATCTTCTTCATGGTTATCATAATCACTTTCATCCCATGTTGTTGGAATGCTTTCTTTTTTATGAATTTATTCTTTTCTCCTCCATTTTCTTCTTTCTTTTGGAATTGATGATTTTTGCAAAAACCTTTCAATTTCTTAACAAGAAAAATTAAATAATCAAGTTCTTCATTTATATTTTCGCTTGAAGTACCTTCATCAACTACGGATTTTAACACAATTTGGCACATTTCCTCTTCTTTGCTTTATGTTCGCGTGAAACTCACAAGCGTATGAGATCATTGTACAAGTAATAAAATATGTGAGTTAAGAGTATTGTTCTCACCTGGAATAAAGTTTAATTTGTAGTTCAATAGTTTTTATCAAATTCAAAATGTATCGACAAAAGAAAATTGTGTTTTGTTGTTTATACTAATTTCTACTCTAAGAAAACAAATAAATATGATATTTTTCTAATATGTGAATATTTGTATTGAAATCATGAATCCCCCAATTACCATTTAATTCAATTTTTAATTCGTAATTTAGTAAATTCATGCATTCAAGACAATCGATAATCTACTGTTATTCAATATTCTTTTCCAAAATATATTAAACCTATGTTTAACATGATCCGATTATATTCCTAGTTCGAATTCATATGAAAAACAATTGATTTACATGATTTATCACACACGATTGTACATATCATAGATATTATTCCTAATACCTATTGTCTATGTGTTGATTTTATCAAGTTCTAGGATTATTGTGAGTATTCCTACACTACAACAAGCAACATATTATCTAATTGGTGATCAAGTAATCAAATAGTTCAATGAGAATCCAAAACCAATCAAGAAAAAATCAAGAAATACTAAACTAATTGTCTTGAATTAAAATAAATAAACAATAGGGTTCATCATTCATCCAATACAATGAAAAACTTAGCCTAACATTCTTATAATTAAATTACACAAGAATAATTGGAAAAACATCACCCGAAAATAAGAAAGATGGAAAAAGTAGGAGAAATCCACGTTTTTGCTCAAATCTTGAAACTGGGCTATGAATTTCCAAAATCCTTGTATGATTCGCCTTGAATTGCTATATAGACTTGTTCTTTGCCTCCCAAATATGTAGAATATGATGAAATTTAGATCGAAAGGAGCTCTTCCACATTCTGGTCGAGTTTGGTATTTAAAGGATGCCAAAAAGATTGCATTGAATTGTTACCAAAACAAAAGAAAGAAAGTGTGATTTGTTTCCTGTTTAGCCTTGAGGTGTGTGCCTAGTACAACTTAGGGCATGCACCTTGGAGGCTTAGGTAGCCTCAGGCGAGGCATTTTTGGTCTGGGGCGAGCGCCTCATCTAATTTCTAGCAGTTGAATAGCTCTCAATATTTTTATCATAACATTTTCTTCCGATATCCAATTGAGGTGATTAAAAGTGCATTGGAAAGACAACTCAGAGGGCTATAATTCTTGTATAAATTTTCTAATTCAAAATTTTTCTATGCCAAAAGTGGGTCTCAATGCGAGCCTGAAAATCTGAGGCTTAACGTTTTCGGCTGAAAGTTGATATGTGATAATACTTGGACTATATTTTATCCGTTTGGCTTCTTTCCTCATCCAATTGATTCCTAGCACTCTCAAATCTTCATCGCGAGGTTCAACGTAATTTTTAAATATTTGTATTTCAGTTATCGAACTTTGTATTTGATACATCTGAGTCCTTTTCCACTATCTTTGCATTCTTTTCTCCAATTCTTCATCAAACATTGAGTTTTATCTACAAATTGAAATGTAACACAAGTTAGGTAATATTTTATTCAAAGAACAGTAAACTATAATCATTTAGGACCTTAAATAAATGTAGAAACTACACTTATCACACTCCAAACTTGATTTTTTGTTTGTCCTCAAACAAAACTAAAACCTAACAAATACACAAACACACAATGCTAATTACCTAATTGGTGGCTAGTCAATCAAGTAAAGCAAAAAAAAAAATTAGTTAGCTAATATGACTTCTTATTTTAGGATTGAAATCATAATATCATATCTATCCACAACTTCAAAATCACAATACAGAAATTAAAATATACTTCTCCAGTGTAAAATCGATATGTGTCTATGTAAAGAATTAAACATAACATTATGAATTCATGAGTTGTTTCAATTCACAACCCTCAATGGTCAAATATATTATTTCATTACTCGAGGATTCACACACCCAAGCTTATTATTTTCACCATTTTCAAGTGTGTGGACTAAGATTGAATTTTTTACTATCACCACCTCTCTAATTTAAGTAAATCTTACTAATTGCAAGTTAATATATCAATAAATAAGGATTCTCCATTAAATTTGATTGATTAAATCTCTAGGACTTATTTAGGCTAACAATCTCTTAGCAAAAGTCAAATTTTCTTAAATAAGTGTTTGGGACATAACCAAGATATTTGGGATGTCTTCTATTTCATGCACCTTTTTTTTTCTATACACTTTTTTTCTTTATTTGCATCATTCTTTCCCTTAAAATTTCTAAATGACCCATGTAATAAGTTTTAGGTCTATGACTCCCAAGTCAATTGATTTTAGGGAAACAGATTTTTAACACCATTACAAGCTTAATAACTCGAGTCATAAAGGTTACGAAGAGAAATTTTCAAATAAAATGTTTTTTTATGCATTGATTAGTTCAATGTCCATCATTAAACACCTATCTAAGTAAAACGACCCATAACTTGAGATTATCACATAATTACATCATATGGACCATAGACAATTCACACAAGATTTTTAATTTCATACATGGAATCTCCATTTATCTCAACATCTTCCTACAATAGTAAAATCTCCTCAAATTATTCTAAATTTGGTCTAAGAATATAAAATTTAGTGATTTTGAATTTAGCATCTATGGTCCACTATTTCAACTTATCCAATTATGAAATGAACCCACTCCTCTACAATGCTTAACTTAATTCATGTGCTCAATATATATCAAATTTTACATGGAATAGGAAAATTTAATCTAAGGATGCAGTTTATTCACCATTCATTTATCAATTAATGATTTAAAATATTTTTCATTGACAGTCAGACCAATTAACTCATACAAACACACAAAAAGAAAATATTTTTAAATTTTAGATTTTTTTAATATAAATTAATGCAATAAAAGCACACAAAATATATAAACATAAGAATGACACAAACACAAAATAAAACATAAAAATGAAAACTTATTTTTTTCATCCCCAAATTTAAACCAGACATTGTCCTCAATGTCTTAAATTTTAAATCCGTGTATAAATGGGTGGGGAAAAAAATGAAAAGAAAAAACTTCCCTGATATGATTTGTAATCCAATGTCTAACTTCATATTATTTCCGTTGGCTCCTTGGTTAATATTGGTTTAAATGTTTCGCGAAGTCATGTTCCTGCACAATGTGATCAAATAAAGCATTAAGGCTCAAAAATTTGGAACAAGTGTTACTTACCTCTAACATCTAATAAACCAACTAACATATCGAAGACTTAAGGAAAAATGGGGTATGGATGATGAGTCCCTAAAATTGAATAATAAAAAAAAAATTAATCTAAATTATCTTATTACTAGAAAGCATAATAAATATAAGGGAAGAAAAATTGGGTTGCCTCCCAATAAGCGCTTTGTTTAAAGTCCTTAGCTTGACTTTGTTGTTTCAGTATCATGAAATTCTAAAGAACGCTTTTGATGCCTTACTTAGTTTGCCTCTTCTAACTTTGCTCCACTCTTCATTGCTTCTACAAATTTTAACACTGGCCTTTCCAATGTGATATAATATGCCTATCCCCTCCAGTTTGAATTCAACTACGTAGACTTCTTCCTTCTCTTCGGGCTTAATTATAAATTCAATGATAGGGCAATCAATGAAGTCGATAGAATATGGGTTTACGTCTTCTTCATTAATTGCCTCCTCTTCATTTTGTTCCTTTATAATTGATCTTTTATCGTGTTTGTTATCATCTTTCATAATTGATATCTCCTAGGGTTGAATGGACGATTCAAAATTCAATTCCACGGGCAATGTAAACTCTTTCCTTTCCAATTTTTCGAGCGGATTGTATCTCCATCTTTTAAATTCAACTCAGAATGCGCCATCTCCTATACACATTTTGTTTTCATCTAACTTGGCAAGATCAGTGTAGTATTTTGCAATTGCCTCCTCATTCAAAGCACTATAAAGTATATTTTTGGCTCTAGCATTTAAAGACAATTTTCTTTTATCTTTTTCATCATATTCCTCTCTAAATTTAGAAATTATTTGATCCGATTTACCATCATCTTTAATAACATTTTAGGCACATAGGGACCAAATTCAATAACTTTCCAAATATTATAATCTATTGATTGAATAAATAACATCATCATAGTCTTCCAATAATTATAATGAGTACCATCAAATAAAGGAGGACGATTTGTAGAATACCCCTCAAGATTTTGAAAAAATGTGGTTAGCCATTACTCAAAACTGTTAAATTAAAATTGAGCACCTAGCTCTGATACCAATTGATGGCCTAAGAATGGCTAACCAAGAGGGGGTGAATTGATTTTTAAAACTTTTTCGAAAAATTAATCTAAATTCAAGAAAGTAAAGACTAAATAGATTAATAATTATAAGCTCAAATGTAAAAGTGATAAGTAAAAGGGAGAGATGATACAAATGCCATAATTATGGAGGTTCGATCCAAAGCAATGATCTACATCCTCCGTTACCAAGTTCTCCGCCACGAGCAATGTCTTTTAAATATGTTGATTGACTTATAGTGTAATCCAACCATTTACAATGATTTCGGTGACTTACAAACAAGGAGCACTGATCCTTATACACTATTGAGCTTTCACGGGACCTTAATATTACCCACATGGTAACTTACAACAAGGAACACCGATCCTTATACAATGTTGATCTTTAAGAGATTTCAACACGTCCCACACCTTATGAAAGTGACTTTACAATGGAATTCATCTCTTAATAAATAATACAAACAAATTAAGTACTAAGAGATGCTAACACTTTAATGAATAGTAATAAATAATAGTTCAAGTGTTAGATGAAAAACTTTGATGAATATGATAATCGAAATTTAGATTCATTCAATCAAAGTGTTTCAATGAGAAGATGAAGAAGAAATAATTGTAATGTAGGTTCAAAAAATCTTCTTAAGATATATATCTATTTAATGAATAATTGTTATAAATTAAGTAATAAGAGATAAATGAAAATTTTTGATAAATATGATGATTTTACAAGTTTGATTTAATCAATCAAAGTTTTCAATATGAAAAAGTAAAAAAGTTTATGTAAGGTAAGTTCAAATTTTTTTCTTCAAAAATATATTTCTCTTTTAAGATTGATATAAATAATTTAATCACAAAGAAAAATGAAAAACATTGATGATTGAAATAATTCAAGAAATTTGATTCAACAATCAAAATTTTTGTTATGAAGAAATTAATGAAATTGATGTAAAAATATAAGTTCAAAGAAGATTTTTACAAACATATTTCATAAGAAAACTCTCTTCTAGTTGTTTATGAATGCATAGTGGAGTGATATTGACCGGACGAGAGCAATCTCATTAACAACGATTGTCGAGTTGAAATCAAACTAATCTATGTAGCAATAAAATAGTAATATATGGAATGATAGATAAAATGCATCTAGAGGCTGCTATATTGTATGTTGGAGTTTACGTTCGAAAAACACGCAAAGAACACGAAAAATAATCAAGTGTTTATACGAAATTCTCGAGGTTTCAAGTATATATTTTGAATATATGATTGTCCAAGTCTCAATCCATCATCCAACCCCCATTTAAGTTACAAGAAGACCTTATTTATACTACATTGACCGATGTGGTTCTGTTAGATCAGAACCACGCGGCCTTATCTCCCTAATTGGAACATCACATCACTGTCTATTCATACAATTAATACATTGATAAGGGGTCAACCATCCTATACAATAGGCTGACATACTGACAACTTTATTAAAAGCGTTACATCAATCACTTTAGAGAGGTCTTCAAATCTTTTACGAGGAACAACGTCGGCTTTGTGAGCCTCGAATCAGTTGAGAGCCTCGGAGGAATCTTCGATTTGGTTCTCTAAGTGGAGAGCCTCAACTTCTGTCTTTGCTTCCTTCCTTTAGGGAGCTTCATCTTTAAGGTAGTACCTCAACTTGGACTCCGTCCTTGCATTGTAAGGACTTCGACTTGTTTACCTTCTTTGTATTTTGACCTCATGGGTTTTTGTTTGACTTTTTTGTTGACTTTTTGCCTATTGGCACTCTCTCTTCGAGCCTCTGAGGTGAGGAGTAACAATAGTCCTACAAGTCTAGGCATAATTATTTATATAATGTATGGACTTAATAGTAAGGAGAGGAATAAATTTTGTAGGGGGTGGTTTTTTGCCTTACCGCAATAGTCTCCTAAGTCTACACATAATCATTCATGTTATGGTTAGAATTTTAAAAAATACCTGACTTGTGCAGACCCCCCTCGATAGGTGTTATCCAAAGTGGTTTACTTGGAAATATTTTAACTTTTGGAATAATTCTGACGTATCTAAGTCATAGCGGAACTGGTTGGAGTGAAGAGGGTCAAACCCTCAGAAGGACCTCCGAGTTGATAATTATGAGGCATTTTTATTTTAATAAATTAGTTTGGGAAGCATGAGACATCCTTAATTATGGAGTCTCAATGATTTGATGTCGTGATGTGTTTCCAAGAAAAAACAGTTGAGGCGGTACAACTTCCAATACACGCAACCGTCACCACATTTAATGCGCAATGATAGCTGTCTCCTACACGCCTTGTGAATCCCAGACACACGAGGGCGTGTGTAACAGACATTCTAATCTGAGGTTTAGAAGATGAATCATCAGATGTGCTGAGTGGCTCAGATTGAATCCTTTTAATGTACGATTGGATGACCTGGATCAAGATCCAATGGCTGAGATTGAGCGTGTCTGCCAATAAAAGGCATGGATTTTAGAGGGGATTTTCCCACTTTTGGGTAAATCTTTATTTCTTTACTTTTCAAAACTTTCAAGTCTCTAAATTTTTTCTTCAAGAATTTCCTCTGAATGTTCTTCTTTTGTCGAGTTTTTCTTCCATCTTGTCAATCTTCAGTGTTTCTACACCTTTATCATCTTAAGAAACTCGTAAGTATTGCAATCTTCTTTTTATTTGTAAAAACTTTGAGTTAATATGTAAAATCAATGGCTTCTTCCACATCTTCTGGGGAACAAGTAAATATCAGCGAGATGGCTAACGAAATTGGGAGTGGTGAAGGGGAAGATGAAATAGCCTGGGGGGCTAAAATTCCTTCCTCTGTAGACCCAACGTACATAGCCAACCTTAGGGATAAGTACAAGATTCCCTATGACATCGAACTCGTATCCCCATCTCTTAACAAGCGAGCCTGCTATCCTAGGCAGGGTTGCATCACCTTTGGTGAGTTTCTGTTAAAGGCTAGGCTTTGCCTACTGATCCACCCCTTCTTTCGGGTAGTCCTTAGGCTCTATGGACTGGCCCCTATCCAACTCGTACCCAATGCCTAGGCCTAACTAGTAGGCTCCTACTTCTTTTGGAAGGAGGCTTCCCTAGGTAATGACATGTTTCTGCATGTTTTCCAAACATTCTGCCAACCCAGGTCTTTAGGAAAAAGGAATTCCAGAAGTTGGTATTCACTGTGTCCTTGGGAGTCATAGTTGGTATTCACTGTGTCCTTGGGAGTCATACTCCTCCTTTGTCGTAGGTCTGCCTACATCCATCAAAGGGTGGAAGAGGACCTGATTTTGGATTAGGAAGAGGTGGCAAGAATTTGAGCATGACCTTGTCCCCCACGTCAAAGTCCCAACTTTATACTTTGATGCTCGTGAGTGCATTTCTTGTTTTATTTATTTTCTGAACCGATGAGGTCTGATACTTACCATTTTTTATGTTTATTTTTTATGGTCGATTGAACGACTCGAGTTTACAGAGTACAACTGGGACACTCTCACCGAGGTCTATAAAAAATATCTCGACCCGCGTGACTTCAGCCGTTTAATTTAGACTAGCCACTTTTTCAAGCATTTCGGCTTGATGGCGAAGAGGGGTAAGACGTTCTTACACTTGGATATTCTTCTTGATATCTTTTTCATAGGATTTTGCTGACCTTGTGTTGTTTCTTATTTTGTAGAGAATTTTAATAATAGAAGGTACCCTGCCCCTGACATGGCCACCATCCTTGCCGCCACATCCACCTTTGGAAAGTGGATGAAGTCCTCATCTGCTAGAGGAAAGCAGGTGAGGGAAAAAATTGAGAGGGTCAGCAAGGAGGCAGCCTCTCAAGAGGAAGGACGATCCCTTATGCCAGATAGGGAGAAAACGATTGTGGAGGAATAGTCTAAGAAAAGGTTTAGAATCCCGACCCCTAGTGGGGTGAGTAGTTCTAATGACATCCCTCTCCTCGTGCTGAGGTCCTAGCAGGGGAAAAGATATTGGGTAGATCAATGGTTAGAGCCTCTGGGAGGCAGAAGAGGCCAACTACTGTGGAGCCCCAGAGGCAAGACCCTGCCAAAAAGGCTAGGACTTCAATTGACGAGCTCAAATTTGAGTCTACAACAACGTTTCATAAATAGTAAACAAAGAAGTGGCAATCCTTCATTGAAAAGAGCAACGTCGTCAACTTTGTTACCACGATAGTGGCCCAAGCAGGTAGGTCTTTTGGCATGGCTATAGAGGTAGAGGCCCTCTTTAAAAACCTTAAATGAAAAAATAAGGAGTTTGTGAATAAAGCCACTCAAGCTGAGGAGGCTGCCAAAGTGGCCAGGCTAAGGCTCAAAGAAGAAAGGGGCAGAGGTGTCTATAAAACTCGCTTTGGCTTTGGAGGAGATTGAGAAGTTAAAGAAGGAAGTCCACTTATCTCTTATGAAGCGAGTGGAGACGTCGCTCATCAGTGTTTGGTAGCTGAAGCCTTAGAGAAGGCAAACAAAGAAAATGTTGCTCTTAAGGAGCAGGTGGGAGAGATGACATCCCTAGTGGCTGGCCTCTTTAAAGAAGTGGAAAGTGTCAGAAGCGATGCTGAACTTGCCAGCAAAAATATTGAGAAGACCTTCCTAGCCAACTTCCACTTAACCGAGGCGTATCGAAACTTTGGGAAGTATTGGAGGAGGTATGCTTATACCGACATGATTGAATGGCCGGAGGTAAACACTCGGGATGTCAATACTTCTAAATTGAGGGCTGAGTTTCTTGAGGGCGAGGTGGAGGGGTCTGAGCCCCAAACTCCAGCAAAAGGAGGCCAAGTAATTGAACTTGATGGAGATGCAGTTGAAGTGGCCCCTGATGCAATCGTGCCTTTCGTGGCTCTTAATGCAATCGTGCCTTTCGTGGCTCCTCAACTCCCACCTCCTTTAAGGCATAGTTCTTTACTTGTAATTTTTGTCAAGTGTAATGGTTCCGGCCCACCAAATGTAAATCTTTTTTTATGAGTGAACAAATTACTTTTGCTCAATACTTGTGTTCTTTAAATTTCTGTATCTTTACTACATCTGCTCAAAAACCTGATGTGCTTACCAATATGAGTTGGAGCAACGTATACTTCAGTAATGATGTTAAAACAAACATAACATCAACTTAATAACAACATCAGACGTATAAGAACTTTGAAAGCTTAACAACATTAAACTTATGAACATCAAGGTTCCATAATAGAGAACATGTAACAAGGTCAAACTTCATGCAATATGAACCTTAGTAACATAATCGAACTTGCAAAATTTTACAAGTGTTTCTAGGTCATAGATTTCAACATAGTTCAGATCTTGAATATATTAGACTTCAAAAATAAACTTAATTGAAGTCCTCCTAACTATTTTAAAACTTGTTTAACCGGATATTCAAACACATGATGATTAGGCATGCGTGTATGGCTTTATCCAGCATCATATCTCTGTATATACTACTTCGATAATAACTCAAACACTAAAATTTATCCAAGTTTTAGGAGGTCGTGTACCTTTATCAATTTTCGAAGTGGGTTGATATGAATGATCTGAGGCACTTTTAGGCTATTGTAATTCACACTTCTACACAAGTATTAGTAGTTCATTTTTTTTTTCTTCCCTCAACTTGGGTTGAGAGGTTCACTCTTGTTGAGGTTTCCTTAACAACTTTTAGTTAAGGGCATGTACCTCATTGAGTCTGTTCGAAGGTTGTTCTTTTTTGGATCTAGAGCCTTGTTGAATCGCCTACGTATTTCTTCATTACAGATAGATTATTTGCGAAGAGGCCCACCACGGGGTCTTACCTTCCTTGGTGGGGGGGGGTACTTTTACATACAAATAATATGTTTAAAGATTATTTTCATTGAATCTCAGATTACATACACAAGATGTTTTAGATCATTGATAATACTTGCACAAGTGTTCTATATTCCATGAATGAGGTTGTGCCTTTCCATCCATGTTCTTGATTATATAAGTTCCAGGTCGTACCTCTTCATAGACACGATAGGGACCCTCCCAGTTTAGACCTAAGGTTCCTGAGCCATGCTCTTTAGAGGATGGGAACACCCTTTGAAGTACTAATTCGTTCAAACGAAATAACTACTTTCTCACTTTTGAATTGTAATATCTGGTCATTTTTTTTGATATAAGGACAACTTTGCTTGAGAATTGTACCTCCTCTCTTCGAGGAGGTCAAGCCAACATCTCCTAATTTCATCATTGGTTATTTCATTAAAATTCATTTGTCGAGGTGATGACAGGCCTACTTCAACAGGGTTGATAGCCTCGACATCTTAAGCCATAGAAAATGGGGTCTCCCCTATAGCAGTTCTGCTTGTGATCCTGATCGCCCAAAGTACTTGAGGTAGTTTCTCGACCCATGTCCCTTTAGAGGTATCCAGTTTCCTTTTCAGCATGTACTTGATCATTTTGTTGACGGCTTCAACCGCCTATTTGCCTGGGGATGATGTGGGGAGGAAAATTGATGCCCAACTCTTCACACATATTTCTGACCTTCTTGTTGTCAAACTGTCTGTCATTGTCTGATACAATTGAATGGGAAATTTTGAACTTGTAGATGATGTTCTTCCACAGGAACTTGGAGGTGTTGGCCTCCGTGATTTTGGCCAGCAGTTCGGCTTCTACCCATTTGATGAAATAATCAATGGCGACAATTGCGAAGCTAGAATTTCCTCTTCCTTTGGAAAGAGGTCCTATAAGATCGATTCCCCATTTTTCAAATGGCCAGGGGCTCGACACAACATTCAACTATTGAGAAAGCAAACATTGACATTTGTCACATTTTCTAGCAAACTGTTGCGCATCCTTTTTCAAGTTAGGCCAGTAGTATCCCTGTCATATTACTTTTTGTATTAAGGACCGTTCTCCAGTGTGATTTCCACATACTCCTTTGTGGATCTCCTGGAGTACATAAATTGCATGTTCTCCTCCAATGCATCTAAGCAGAGGTAGTGAGAACCCACGTTTGTACAACATATCATCTTGCAGGACTAAGTGAGCGCCTCTTCTCCTGATCTTTTGAGCCTCCTCCTTTTCAGGAGGCAGGGTCTGCTCTTTGATGATAGATATTATTGGCTTCATCCAAGCTGGAGTGTCCTCAAACTACATCACATCTTCACCAATGACAATGGAGGGTCCTCTAAGGTATTCTATAGGTACGTATGTGAGCATTTCGGAATCCTACCAATTTAGATAGCACGTCGGCATAGATGTTTTCTGTGCATGGAATTTGCACCAGTTCGAAACTTTCAAAGGAAGGGATGAAGTTCATGACTAATTTCAAATATGCTGCCATAGACTTATCCTTGACTGAAAAAATTACCATGCACTTGACTTACTACTAGCTAGGAGTCACTGCTATGATGAGCCCCTTCACTTTTATCTCTTTGGCTAATCTTAATCCAGCTAGGAGGACCTCATATTCTGTAGGATTATTAGTGGTTTTGAAAACAAATCTCATGGCACATGTAAGCTTATGTCCCTCTGGAGTGACTAAAACAACCCCTGCTCCTGACCGTGTCTCTCTTGAGGACCCATCAACTGATAGGTTCCAAATTGGAGATTCAACGGGTTCCATCACTTCTTCCATTTTTGGGATGAGGATGAATTCTAGCACAAAGTCTGCAAGGGCGTGGTCCTTGATGTCAGACCTTGGTTTAAAAACAAGGTCAAACTCGTTGAGTTCCACAGCCTACTTCAGCAACCTTCCTGAAGCATCAGGTTTCTGTAGCACCTATTTGAGGGGAAAATTAGTCAACACATATATACTACGGACTCGAAAATATGGCCTCAATTTTCTTGAGACTGTTATTAAAGAGAGGGCTATTTTCTCCATGTCTGGATAGCGAGTCTCTGCTACAAGCTTTTTTTATGTAGTCTACACGCGATTGGTGGCCATTCTCTTCTCTTGTTAGGACCGAGCTGATGGCCTCGAAAATTACTTCTAGGTACAATTGTAGTGGCTCATGATCCCTAGGTTTGGAGAGGAGGGGAGCCTATCTCGAGTACTTTTTCAACTCTTGCAAGGGATCACACGTATGAGGTGAGTCCAGAAATGCACAAAGGAATTTCACCAGGGAGACCAAAGACCCGCCTACGACCAGCTAGATAGAAAATCAATCCCGAAGGACGAGACCTATAGAGCCTATGACAATCGCTCAGGAAGACGCGATGGGCGTACACTACCCCCATTGAAGTGTATCTATCAACTCCATTGCTGCCATTGGGTCCAAAGCTCTTTGCAATGCCTTCCGAGTATTTTCCTGGAGTTCTTCAATCCTTTTGCTGCAATTGGTAATATCCATTGTGTTAAGTACGTAGCCTGCATATTTTTTTAACATAGCACGATAGATGAAAAATTATTAGATACAAAGGAAAAAAAATATAAGAATGGTGATGCATATTAAAAATTATAAGGGTCGTACTCTAAATGAAAAATTATAAGAAATTGCAGTACGTTAAATGGAAAAATATAAGAAAATATAGCATGAAAAAATATAACTATAAATAGCGCCCTAGATTAAAAAAATATAAGAAAATGTAGCACGTTAAATGAACAAATTTAAGATAGTGTTAAATTAAAAAATATAGTATTTACGTTCCTAACTTCATGTTACAATCTTATTGTTAATTTTCAATTAATCAGCATATTGTGTTCATGATAATAGTTTCGATCCAAAAAATCCGTTAAAGGGCATTAAAAAGTTTTATTTATCCATCATATTTTAAATAAGTGAAAAATAGAGAGTACTCAAGTTCGAAAAATTAAATCATCATTATGGACAAAATGTGCTCATTAATTGAAGATCAAATAATAAGCTACTACATAGAATGACGTTGACTCTAAATAGTATTACACGTGTTGTTTATATATCTATCACTTTATATTAACGAGGAGAAATATTTTTTTGTCAAAAAGGCAAAGAAAGCTATTTCTTACTATATGTAACCTTCTTCTTCACTTTCTAGAATCTCTTTTCAAGAAACATAGAACAATGAAGTCATTGAAAAATACTAGTAGGACAAATAACAAATACGGCGCATTCCAAGATAGTTTATGGGGTTTTAGATATTTTATCAAAAACATTATAAGTAATTAATATTGGTCTAAATGACTATTTTTAGACACCAGAGCCTTGTAAAATCCGTTCAAAGATTGTTTTAACACTATTAATTAGAAAAATTCTACGATAGATTTTAAAAATATTTTTTATAAAAATTTATAAAACCATTATGATCATATATAGACTTTTCTAGGTCCCTTGAATTCATATAGCTTGACTTTTCTAAGTCAATTCAAATAAATCATTCTTTCGTTCAATAATACAATTAATATGACATGGCCCTTTAGAGCCTCTAATAGTTTACCAAATAAATTATTAGAGAAATTTAAATTTTTATTCCCTACTTAATGCACGAACATAAGCAAGTTCGCAAATAGATATATAAGAAATTAATGAAACAAGATTTTGATGTCTGCCAGATTTTATTTCTCATAATTTAATGTTCCAAGTGATTTTTTTAAAACTAAAACGGCCGACGGTATCCTGCAATTTCTAGTTGGAGTTGATAAATTTGACATTATGAGTAGAAGTTCGTGACAACAGTTCTAATCAGAAAAAACTACTACGATGATAAATGATGTCTCTTTAAGTATTAATTAGGGATAATTACAGTTGTGCTTCCAAATCTTTCAAATAATTGTAAATTTTTCCCTAACATTTCATTTGTTGCAACCATCACTTTCAACATTTCACAATGTTGCAGCTAAACCCCAAATGGATAGAGTCGATCTCTATTCCTGTTAGTTGACCAAAAAAATTGATTTTGGTCATTTTTTTAAATAATTGAAAAGGGTGAAATAGTAATTTAATATTTACCACATTAAGCAATTGAAAGGAATAAACCCCCAAAATAAATACAACGAAATAAAAGAAAAGTTGATCTTTCTCACCCAAACCCCCCACCCCAAATCAAAATCAAAATTACTGTCACCACTGCCATTGCCATCAATCGCCTGCTCACACACTGCATCACAAATCGCAACCTACCTTCGCCACCAAACACACCCTACTCACCATCCCCATCTCCTCCGACTACCTCCCCACATAGGCATCACAAACCGCCACCATTGCAAAATCCCAAAAACTATTTCTACATAAAAGATCCTTAATCACTACAAAATTCCAATAATTGCTTGTCAGTCAATGCTTAGGCTTTATTACCACCATTAATATAAATTATTTTAATCCTTTTCAAATTTCTGGTGGTTTGATGCGCCTGTGTTGTTGCTTTATAGAATGTTGTGTATATCCTTTGGATACATGTTTGGCTATTCACTTCATCTGACTTTTGGGGTTCTAAAATATCTTTGATCGTCTCTCTCTAGAGACTTCAAGATTCTTCATATTTGATTTCTTTATAGATTTGATTCTTAAGTGAATGAGTGTGTAAATTTAAGGAAAGGGCTATTATGTTCTTCAGTGAATAGTAACACAATAAAGAGGAATTTATAATTATGAGTATTTTTTGGGTTCTCAATTTCTGGAAGTTGTATCTCTGACGATATGGCTTCATTCTAATACAATGATTTCTTCCGATAACATAAGCTCAAAAGGGGATTAAGAGCTTTGCTTTGATCCACTTTCACTAGGGTAAAAATCAACTTTTTCATGAGTTTCATTTAACATGCCACCTCAAGCTGGAGAGGAACATATTTGAACTCCCAGCTTGGTTCATAAACGAATAAAAGCATATTTTGTTAATGGTTTAGTGAGAATATCTGCTGGTTGAGAGGATGAAGATATATAGTGTGTTACAAGCACTCCAAGGTTTTGTGGAAATCCATGATCTGTTACGTGAGTTTAAGTTGGCCTTTTGAAGAAGCATTGCTTACTTGGTTAATTGACTGTGGTCAAATATCCATTTTTGGCTGCTCGAATAAGTGTAGAAATTACCTATAATTACACATTTGAGGGAGATTGGATGTTCTTCTTGTTGTTTTCTCCCTTGTGTCATGAATATTGTAGTCCACGGTTTAAATTCAAATGCTGTTTTGTACCATGAATTTGATATTTATTTAATTGAAAACAAACGGTCAATCTGTTACAGCAAAATAAATTTTTTTGGGGAGAGAAACCAACATGAATAACATAATATCCTGGTAATAAAGGAAAATTACAAACATTTATTTCTTGGATACCATTTAAAAAATGTAAAAACAAATTACTATGTTTTTAATACACCATCTTTGGTGTTTACAGTCCAATAGGCTCTAAAAGTAAGAACTTAACAAAGTTATCCACGCCAGAGGAGTAGCTATCCTCTTCATGTTGATAAATGACTTGTGAAGTTCTTGACATATTAAAGCAGGCTCTAATGATGGGTAATGGCAAGCTAGAACTGAGTAGCTCCGTGTTAAGCTCTTTCCATAATTTGCCAATGAGTTGCATTATGCATTCCCTAGCTTCACCTTCTGATGGTAAATTTTTCTCTTTCATGAACAAAGGTATACTCGAAGCATTATCTCCTCGATCTTGCTCTTCCTGACAAATAAAATCTTAAAAGAAATTAATAATATGTTTTCACACATTAAGTCTTTCAAAATTTTAGTTGTTACTAAGAGACATCTCGGTATATATATTCAATTTAGTTGTTAATATAGATTTAAATTTAGGTTTTTCAAAAAAAAGAAATTTGTATTCATATTAATAAAAAATGTACAAAATATCTGATTCATTGTTAAGACTATTGCATGTATAATAATGTAAAGAACATTGCAATTGATCAGCAATTTAAAGAAAACATTTGTCCGATTCATCGTTAAGACTATTGCATGTAATCAACTACCTTCGAAGTGCCCAAATCGTCCCAGAGTCGAAGAATCTGGCCTGAACATGAAAATATCTTCGGATATGGTTTCTGCATTGATTTTACATTTCCATGGCTAATACCTTCCCCTAACAAGAAGAAAATATGCACCAAGGCCATGTATGACCCTGATGTAGTTACTGCATTTTCTAGGTAATTTGCAAGATTGGGTACATGTCCACTGTTAAACCAGTTGGCTTCAAACATGAAAGCTTCAATGGTGTTCATCCACTGTGACAAATAAAATTTGGAAAATTTCATTACTATGATGTTAACCGAAGCGGTAGATGAATTCATTGTATATTTGATGAACATTAACAAATAAAATCTGGGAATTTCATAACAGAAAATCATAGGTAATATCTTAAAAGGATTAAAGTGTACCGAGCACAATTTTACACCATCGAAATTGATTGTAAATTTGTATTTGTATGGGAGAGTGTAGAAACATAACATATGAGTAAATTTGAACAGAAATAATGTTAGGTCTTCCGATCAATACAAATGTGAACTTTAAAAGGAAAATAAGATGGACAACAATCGAAAGAAAAAAAATGCACTAAAATGTGTTACCACTCGTCTAAGGGAAGGAACAACATTTCGTCCATGTTCTTTGAGAATCATGTAGGCAATCTCATTCGTAGTGTTGTACAGCGCCATATAACATATTTTCATGTATTCAGGAAGCTGTTCAATTGCGTTGAGATTCCATCTGCAAACCCGAAATATTACACCAGTAGACTAAATAAAATTTAAGAATCAAGAAAATACCATGTTAAACATATCAAATGTCATGTTAACTCGTGGTATTCTACTTTTATAAATGTTATATCTACATATCGCTTGTTAAACTAAAAAGGCTAAAGAAATATATAAAGAGATATATGTACAAGAATTTGTCAGGTGTTTTGTTCAGTATCCTTGGTTTATGATAAGGTTCAATTGATTAAGGGGTACTTACTTTTGAATTGCATCATTGAAGAGGAGGAGTTCATTTATGGATCCGTAAGTGTCAAAAATGTCATCAATTACTAATAAAATGGCAATGGTTTTCGCTAGATCAATACGCGCTCGTGAGTACTTGGGGTGTGGAAGGATTCCTACAGTCCAAAAATAGCATTCCATAGGGCGATCACGTCCAAACTTGAGTTTTTCAACGAGGCCTAACTGCTTCCACCATCTAAAAACATAGAAAATCTTCATAAGTAATTAACTTATATTTAGAGATAGATAACATTAATGAGTTCTATGTTAATCAAGAAAAAATTAATTGAAATTGAAAATGAGTAGTTGAAATCCCACTAAAAATACATCTAGATTATATAGCATGCATATTTGATACGTTAAACTAGAGTAATGGACACTACAAGATGTGACATTTAACAACTTTTTTGTTTGTCACATTTTTATTTTTATTTTTTGCATGTGTGCGTGTATGTGTCGTATTCAATATTACCTAGTAGAAGATATAAACAAGACGAAAGTGTTATGTTACCTTGATAACTCAGCCAACTCTATTTGATGCAAGGATTGAACCTTGTTATAATCTAATTTTGCTTGCTCAAGAAGAATTTGACTGAAATTGCTTCCCATACTATATTCATCAATATAGAGTCTAGACTCTAGCCTTGCCATTCTGAGGTGTCTAGGGAGCTCAAGGGCACGGGTCACCTGTCTACGATGCTGTTTTCCCATGCTCGGAATTGATAGTCTCAAGTGAGTTTCTGCAAATTTCATGGCCTCAGAAAGTATATCCTCTTCACTTGCACCTAAGGATGATGCTTCATATAAACTCAAAAGACCCCTTGTGTCTTGGCTCATGGACTCTTTGAATTTTCCATTCTTTTCCATGAATTTCTTGAAAACGTCTGCTCCAAGTTAAGAAGAAAAATAATAATTAACTGTATATTAGCCTATAAGAGAGATGTAACTTAGCTAATAGTTGTCTCATAGCTTATAACGTACGTAAGACTTCTGAGTTTGTGATTAATTACGAGTTTAACATTATTCTGCCTGCAAAATTATTAGAGACTATTGAGCGGTGTTGATTATTTCGTCTACACTTTATTACTTGATCGGATTAGTTTCAACTTGTCACGCATAGAATTTTTTTTATTTTTTTTAAGTGAAATATAAAATAATATTTTTTTGAGAAACTTTTTCTTTTCTTTTCTTTTTTAATCCATTAGCAAATCACTTTCAAGCTCTAGACCGGATTATCAAGTCTCCAAGTAAGCGCAATTGGAAGTTTAGGAATTTCCCCACCATGTTTACTAATTGTTAAGCGGTGAGCTGGACATTTTGTTGACATAATAATATAATTTAAAGCAGCATCTTCCAAATTCTTCTGTCCATTTTTTGTTTTATTTTTCATCTTTGAATTATGTTGGGGCTGTGATACCAGATCCAACCCAATACATACGATAATGATGAGAATGGCCTTTGGCCCAACTTGCTATTGCCCAATAACATTGATTAAAAAAGCCCAGTGAAGCCCAAGTCCAATAATAGGCCTAGGGACTTTGGTTGGGCCCAATTATAATTGAAAGTGCAAGTTTTTCTAGACTGTTGACTCATCTGCTGCCCAATCTCGATATATTCTTGTGCTTGGAGTGAAACTGGGAGGACATCTATAGTGGTGTCAACCGAGTTGAACGGCTCATCGGCTCGTAAAAAACGAGCCACGAACTGCTCGGGTTCGTCAAAAGACGAGCCCAAGCCCGAGCACGAGCCGAGCAGAGCAGGTCGGCTAGTTTTTTACAAGCGGCTCGTCCAATTTTTTTTCCTTAAAGTCTAGGTATTTATAAAAAAAAAAAAAACCATCAGTCCTAAGCAGTCGAAATCGTAGTGCGGTGGCATGGAGATCGTCACCAGCATCCCAATTTATTAACTCGTTCAACCATAAATCAATCTCTTCTTCATAATTATATGCAATTCCTAGCCATTGAAGTGTATCTATTAACTCCATTGCTGCCATTGGGTCCAAAGCTCTTTGCAATGCCTTTCGAGTATTTTCCTGGAGTTCTTCAATCCTTGTGCTGCAATTGGTCTTATCCATTGGGTTAAGTACGTAGCCTGCATACATTTTTAACATAGCACGATACATGAAAAATTATTAGATACAAAGAAAAAAAAATTCATAAGAATGGTGATGCCTATTAAAAATTATAAGGGTTGTGCTCTAAATGAAAAATTATAAGAAATTGAAGCACGTTAAATGGAAAAATATAAGAAAAGATAGCATGAAAAAATATAAGTATAAATAGCGCCCTAGATTAAAAAATATAAGAAAACGTAGCACGTTAAACGAACAAATTTAAAATAGAGTGTTAAATGAAAAATATCGTATTTATGTTCCTAACTTCATGTTACATTCTTGTCCTTAATTTTCAATTAATAAGCATATTGTGTTCATGTATCCAAAAAATCCGTTAAAGGGCATTAAAAAGTTTTATTTATCCATCATATTTTAAATAGCGAGTACAAAAGTTCGACAAAATAAATCATCATTATGTAAAAAATGTGCTAATTAATTGAAGATCAAAAATAAGAATGCGAAAACGAATAAAGAGTATTAGCCTAACAAAAATTGTTTTACTTAATGAAAACATACTATGCTAATTTTAGAAAGAGAATGCAAGTACCAAAAATGGAAAGATGAGAGGTGAAGTGTCTAGCTGGTGTGAGGTATTGTGACCACTTTTAATCTGCACTTCTAAATTGAGATGGTCACCACTTTATAGGACCTATTAAATGTTTAGAAATAAATGTTTTGACTTGACTTCTATTTTCTTGGTTATACCACTTTAGAACCTCATAAAGGACTGACTTTGTCGACTTTTACACTAATTGGTTCCAAGGTTTCAATTTCGGCTGCTTAATCTTGATTTGCTATCATAATTTATTAGATTCGGTGCAATTTGTTCATAGTTTAATGCGTTGAAAACATAAATATTTATTATTTGATATTCGTAAACTGAATTAGTTGAAAATATTTCAAAAGCATGTTTTATATAGTGAAGTCGGAGAAAAACATAAATTTAAAAAGCTTATATTCTCCATTTTTTTTAACTTAAGAAATACAAATTGAATGTCGTACATATTTAGCCCCTATTTTGTAGAGATTAAAATTAAATTTTTATAAAAGTTAATAAAATATTGTGGATCCCATAAAATTTGTGATTGAAATTAATTATTGACTTTGACTTAAATTAACATCTGGAATTGAATTTCTACCAAATAGGAACTTAATATACATGAAGACACAGAATGACAATTTTTACTTCAAAGATTGCATCCCCATATTGTTTCAGGTCTTTTTTGTATATATCTCTTGCTTTATTAAAAAAAAAAAAAAAATGAAAACGCTATGCATAGTTAGTAACTATAAATAATAATCATATATGGTAGTTTATTATTGCTTCAAATAATAAGCTACTATATAAAATGACTACTGACAGTCCCTGACTCTAAATAGTATTACATAGAAAGAAAACATGTTGTTTATATATCTATCACTTTATATTATTAACAAAGAAAAATACCTTTTTTGTCAAAAAAAGCAAAGAAAGCTATTTCTTTCTATATGTAACGTTCATTTTCACTTTCTAGAATCTATTTTCAATAAACATAGAACAATGAAGTCATTGAAAAATATTAGTAGGATAAATAACAAATATGGCGCATTCCAAGATAGTTTATGGGGTTTTAGATATTTTATCAAAAAAATTATAAGTAATTAATATTGGTCTAAATGACTATTTTTGAGCCTTGTAAAATCCGTTCAAAGATTGTTTTAACACTATTAATTAGAAAAATTCTACGATAGATTTTAAAAATATTTTTTATAAAAATTTATAAAACCATTATGATCATATGTAGACTTTTCTAGGTCCCTTGACTTCATATAGCTTGACTTTTCTAAGTCAATTCAAATAAATTCATTATTTCGTTCAATAATACAATTAATTTGGCATGGCCCTTTTGAGCCTCTAATAGTTTACCAAATAAATTATTAGAGAAATTTAAATTTTTATTCCCTACTTAATGCATGAACATAAGCAAGTTGGCAAATAGATACATAAGAAATTAATGAAACAAGATTTTATTTCTCATAATTTACATTATGTTCCAAGTGATTTTTTTTATTGCAAATGGCCGACGGTATCCTGCAATTTCTAGTTGGAGTCGATAAATTTGACATTCATGACAATGGTTCTAATAAAAACAAAACTACTCCGATGATAAATGATGTCTCTTTTAAGTATTAATTAGGGATAATTGCATATGTGCTTCCAAATCTTTCAAAATTGTAGACATTTCCATCATATTTCATTTGTTGCAACTATCACTTCAAACATTTCACACTGTTGCATCTGAGGCCCAAAGGGATAGAGTCCATCCCTATTTCTATTAGTTGACCTAAAAATTGATTTTGGTCATTTTTTTAATAATTGCAAAAAGGTAAAATAGTAATTTAATATTTACCACATTAAACAATGGAAAGAAATAAACCCAAAATTAAAAATTAAAAAATACGATGAAATAAAAGAAAAATTCATCTCGACAATTGCAAAATCCCAAAAATATTTCTACACAAAAGATCCTTAATCACTACAAAATTCCAATAATTGCTGGCCAGTCAATGCTTAGGCTTTATTACCACCATTAATATAAATCATTTTAATCCTTTTCAACTTTCTTTCCAATGCACAAAGAATGAGTTGTACATTTACTTGGTATATCGCATATGAGATCTCAAAATTGAAATTTGAGTTTTTCAATAAATGATGGAAAATAGAACTTTTTGGAAAATTTTTAAAGCGGATTTTTATTTTGTTCAATTTGACACATTTTTTGTTAGACAAGTATTTCAAGTACTTAGATAATGATTTTATACACTGGATACTAGATATGCAGAATGGATACCAAATTTGCAATTTGAATACCGTACATGTACTAGGCAAACACCGTATTATCAGATTCAATAATCTAGCAATTGAAAAAGAAGTAAAATTGAAAAACAAATGAAACAGTAAACTTTTAACTCGAGGCATGTGTTACACAGTTTCCTTAAAACGGATTCGCCCCCTCACCGTACCTGCTTGATGTATAATTTATGTGTCTGATTCTCAGGATACAATGATAAACCAGTAGAGTCCGAGCACTACAGATTCCACTATGGCGAACTAACTTAGTATCTGAACAATATCACCACCAAAACCATAACAGACAATAAAATATGTATGTAAACAAAGGACAATTTTGTGTGTTTTGGAAATATAGTGCAGACTGTATTCTTCATATCTTGAATAGTGGAAAACGAGGCTTTATATAGACATAACTCCAAAATCACGAGTTAAATTTGTTCATTAACTCAATGGCAATAACCATTGGAGTTTAAGAAACCAAAAGTCATTAGAGTTTCAACAGTTTCAAACTTAATGACAATAATCATTGGAGTTTCAGAAACCAAAAGTCTATTGGAGTTTCAGAAACCAAAAGTCAGTTGTTGACCGACATTCTTGTATGCAGGCCGCGCCCGCACACAATTTCAAGGTCTGAATCCTATTTCAATCCATGATTTGCCCCCCCCCCCCCCCCCTCTGCGCTCACGTGAAGAGATCCTTTAAGTTCCTACGTGGGATAAAATCAAATTTGATTTTCCCTCCAACATAAATCATATTCCAATGGTCCATATTAAACTCCAATTTCTCATTCACCCGAGCTTCAATATTGGCAAGTAAATACATGATTGTGATGTACTCACAGAGGAGAACACAAATTAATTTTTATCTTCCAAAATAGCCAAATGGGTCCCACTTAAAACTCATGCCAAAGTCAGCCACATATTCATTTTTCCAAGAATCCTCCACATGAATGAAAATTGGGAGCGACACACGAATGTGACACAAAAGATCTGGTGATAAAGCTCAACGGTTGAAACCTGCATAGGATAAATAGGTATTACCCTTTGAACATTCCCTTGTGAAAGCATATTTACTTTACTGACCAGTAGACGGCGATGTCTTCAAACTGTTCTGCCGTTTGTGTAAACGATGATATATTCCCCATAGGATTCTTCCTAACACATTTCAGTTCTCATTATTATGTTCGTTTTGGCCATGAACATAGGCCCGGTTTGGTGAGAATCTATAAGAATTTTGTCTCATACAATTCCCTTAGAAATCACATAGGTGATTTCTAATTGCAAGTAACCTGCAGTACTTGGCTCGAATTTCAACGCATAAGAATCTTTAAAAGCCTATTGCTTATCCTTCATCTTTACGGGCATCACTGTTGCATCATAGGAATGGACAGGAGGTAACATTCCCCCACAGTAATTCTATTAAGTCTTTAAAATTAGGTTGTCCATTTGAACCTAGATCTTGGGATCTCCAGTCAACTAGGTTGAGTTTCCTTTTTATTAATGTATCCATTCAAGGGCTTAAATCCCATTCCTTTCAATAATTTTTCAACTAACTATTTATTTAACAATTTGGTTAGCAGATCCACAATGTTATCATTTGACTTTACATAGTCAATAGTGATAAATCCAGTTGAGAGTAGTTGTCTTATGTTATTGTGTCTATGATGTATATCTCTAGACTTACCAATGTACATGTTACTCTGTGCCCTTCCAATTGCAGATTGACTGTCACAATATAAGCAAATTGTTGGCACAGGTTATGACCATCTTGAAATATCCTCTAAAAAGTTGTGTAACCACTCAGCCTCTTCACCACATTTATGGTAGATCCGGCTATCACTGTTTGTTTAGAGGATTTTCAGGATATAGCTGCACCTGCCAATGTGAACACAAATTCACTCGTGGACTTTGAGTCTTTCATATCAGATATTCAATTAGTATCACTATATCCTTCAATGACTACTGGATATCTGGTATAGTGCAGTCTAAAATTACGAGTATATCTCAAGTACTTCAGTACTCTTATTATTCCCTTCCAGTGATTAGTTCATGGGTTACTTGTATATCTACTCAGTTTACTCACTGTGTAGGCTATGTCAGGTCTTGTACAACTCATCAAATATATCAGACTTTCTATAATTCTCGAGTATTCTACTTGAGATACACTTTTCACCTTTGTTCTTGGATAGATGTTGACTTGTATCTATCGGTGTTCTAGCCACTTCAGTATTATCCTTACTGAACTTTTCTAAAATTTTATCCACATAATGAGACTGACTTAGATTAAGCCCATCTGATGTTCTTGAAATTTTAATTCCAAGTATAACATCAGCTAAACCCATATCCTTCATGTCAAATCTCGAATTTAACATATCTTTAGTGGATTTAATTATCTTATCATTGCTACCAACAATAAGCATGTCGTCAACGTAAAGACATAAGATGAGATAACCATTTTCAGTGTCTTTGATGTAGACACATTTATCACACTCGTTGATTTTTAAATCTATATTCCATCATAACATTATCAAAATTTTTATGCAATTGTTTTGGTGCTTGTTTCAACCGATATAATGACTTCACCAATTTACGGACTTTCTTTTCCTGCCCTGGAGATGGAAACCTCTCGGGTTGTTCCATATAGATTTCTTCCTCTTAGTCTCCATTTAAAAAAGCAGTCTTAACATCTATTTGATATACTTCAAAATTTCGTAGAGTAGTAATCGCAAAGTATCATCCTAATAGATATTATTCTCGTTACTGGAGAATATGTATCAAAGTAATCAAGGTCGTCCTGTTGTCTGCAACCTTTTATTACTAATCTGGCCTTATACTTTTCAATATTTCCATCTGCTTTCATTTTTCATTTGAAAATCCATTTGTAGTCTAGTAGTTTACTTCCTGTAAGAAGATCCACTAGCTCCCACGTATGATTTTGCAAAATAGAATCTATTTTACTTTTAATGACTTCTTTCCATAGAGGTCCTTCTAAGGA